>CATIWJ010245758.1:0-23791 GCA_949640765.1 Croton laevigatus | reverse complement strand
TAATTGAGACTATAATGCCCCTCAAAATAATTTATTACCAAATAAACAATTTTTAATTTCAAACTCAACATATAAAAATCAGGAGTGTTATAATCTAACCCCTTTAAAGGATTTTGGTCCCCAAAATCTAAAATAAAATTACTAAAACAAATTTCAAAATTCACATTTTTTTAAAACTCTCTTATAAATATCAAAATTTTCAGACAATTTAAAATTACAAGTGTTACATAGAAGGTGTGAAATTAATGAAATTGTTTTAGGGTTTATATTATAAATTGAAAATGGGATGAAACCCAATTTGTTTCCTTGAACGATTTGATTTTAAATGTGATGGACAGTTTTGCATTTGTTTCTTTTGGAATTATCGAAATTTGACACAGAAATTGTTGTGGGTTTTCTTAAAGATATTGTTATGAATGATCTTGTGAGCTATTTTAGGTGTCAAGTGGATTGAACAATTAATGGGACTTCTGCTTAATTTAGTTTTCTACTTGATTCATCGTTTTCAAAAAACTCTCTCCTGTTCTAGAAAATTTAAAGGTGAAATCTCTAGATTTAGAGCTTATAAACAGAACTATATTTTCTCCAATGAAAATTGATCTAAAAAGAAGAATGAAAATATTGAAATAGACATAAGAAGCAATTGTGTTTAACCCAAGTATTATGTGGGGCTGGGTGTTAAAGCTGTATTGAGAAAAAGAACAACATATATGAATCCACAAAAGAGATTTGGATCATTGTAATCTTGGGGTACGAATTCTTTGTTCTATATAGTTATTAGTTGTTCATTTGTTGAAGAAATGTTGATAAAATATTGAAAAACATACAGGTACTTTGGTAATGAGAGGTTTGTGTTTATGTTTGTAGATCCCAAGTGCAGATTTTTTTTCGTTGGGCTGATGGGTTAACGGGAGAGAGCCGTGCTATTATTGCTCTTAGAAAGAAATTTGCTATTTTGGAGGAAGAAAAAGAAGAAGCAATCAAAAGGATTAGAGATGAATTAAGGGTTATTTTGTTTAACTGCAAACATAAATGTTGAAGGGGTCAGATTTTGAGATGACAAAATGAAATTGAAGATTATAATAGAAAAGATTTGTATTGTTAATGATGGATTGAGATAAATTTTTAGTCATATCTTAGATGATTGTGTTTTAGAACAATTTTGCAGTGTTAGATGAATACGATATATTATTTATGAATTTTATATTTTTATGTCATATTTTTTATTTATTTTTATTTTTAATTGAATTATCGGATACAGTAACGTAGTCAGAATTTGGGCCCCTATGCCATTTTCCTGAGCACGCCACTGTTGATATCTAATATAAATATTGTCTATCATCAAATTACTCCTAATTTAATGGTAAAGAAAAGAAAATAGTAAAAAGTGAAAAAGTAATAGGAATGCTTCAAACTTTGTATATTAAATTTTCATTGACAATTTTTATTTTTTATTAAATTTTTATTTCTACAACATTATAATTGTGTCACGGGCTGAGAGTCTCTCTAGCTCTCCACACCCGTGCGGTGCCCCAGGGTCTCCTGCAATCCTTGAGGTCAGCCTTCGGGCTCGCTTGTGCGCACTGGTTTCGCCCTCCCATGGGCTCATCAGGAGAGCGGGAACAGCTCTCGACCAGTTGGCTGCCTAAGCGCCATACTCCTAAAGTAGAGGGCCGCCTAGCGCAGCAACAACACCCTAGCGCTGCCCCCTCCCTTCGACAAACACGCATGGGAACCTTTATAAGTGGCACAATCAGCCCGTGACAATTGCAATTGGTATTTAATACAATTCAATGTATTTAATAAGTTAATTTGAATTCATTTAATACCTTAATTAGTAATTTTACATATCAACCACTACAACTATCTATAATTTACCAAACATTTAATATTTAATGGTTATTAATTATCCGCTATCTAAATCAACCGCAACAAACAGCCCCTAAATGTGCAATTTGAAGACTCATTTTTGAATTGAAAATGAAATCGACTCTTTGAATACTTTCTCTAGTAAAGGCTAAAAGATTTTGCCCAAGTGTTTGTTGAGTATCCAGATGCTTAGGATACCAATTCCCTTCATCATTAAGTCAAATGTCAACCAAACAACATAATAATTGTGTCTTCCAAGCCATTATTATGTCTCCATTATTGTAAAAATATTTATGCTCTTCTGTAATATATTGTAGGCTGTTTAGTTTTTGCTAGTAGTAGGAGCTGCAAAAATGTGAAGCAGCAGAGAGGCAGAGAGAGTGTTGTGAGGTGTGTGTTTCTTGTAGAGAGAAATCTTGTGTTTGAGTGAGAGGGTTGTTTTTTGTTGTTGAGTGAGCTTGGCTCCTCCTGTAATTCTATTACGTGATTAATAGAAAATTTTCAACCCTAACAGTGTTTTTCATACGTGCCTAGCTCATGTTGTTGACGTGGCTTCTTTAGTTATTTTCATGATGCTGACATATTTTTAGATGAATTCCACCTAAACTTTTCAGTTGAAGGCCTTTTATTCGTTGCTACATAAATTGAATTTTAGAACTTTTACAAGTACATGTAAAATAAAAAAAACCAAGCTGAGCTGAGCTTCAAAATTTTAATGGAGATTGAGACCCATTCAAACCCAAGAATTAGACTCAAGCTTGACTTGTTAGAAATAGGCACCTAAATTCGGTAAAATAAAACGACATTATTTTTATATTTTTGATAATATTTATAGGAAAAATACTATTTCATCAGGTTTTACTAATATTACTAATTGGTCACTCATTTTTGACAAAATTACTCTAAAATTACTAATATTTAATATCTTTCAACTAAGTAGTCATTATATCCATTTCTTAACAGAATATTTCATGAAAATACTCTTAAAAAAATGAACATGGATAGAATATTCAATGAATATACTTCCAAAAATTAACAGAATTACTATTTAGTACAATAAAGTAAAAATGCATAGACCTTATAGTAATTATGCCAAAATTTAATGATGGATTAGTAATATTCGACAAAACCGAGTGGCTAAATTATAATTTTTCAATATTTATATATGAAATTGACATGCTCGAACTTAGCACATTTTATTAATTGTACTTACAAATTTAACTCAGTTATTTTTTTTGAATCAAATTTGAGTGAGTTTTTATTGGACCTAGTGAGCTTTGAATAGTTTGTGAATGTGGATTCATTTAAGGCATTTTCAATGTGAATGTGGATTCCAATTGATATATCGAGTAAAATTGAAACTGTGAACAATTAAGTGGTAAAATGCTTATTTATAAGGATCAAGGTTTAAAAAATTATCTCAAATTGAACATGTTCTATTTTCTTTTTTCCTTATTTTCATGAATTTATAATTTATTGTCTAACTTATCACGAAACAAAAATTTAATTTGTATATTATCTTGTAAACCCTCTAAAAATAGAAGTTATGCTAGACAATGAGTATGTTTTTCATTACTTATAAGCTGGTCAAAACATATTATAAGTATTTTTTAAATTATAAATTATCCAATGAAATGTTTCTCATATCTTAAATCTTAGATTATACTCATATTATAATATGCTTCTTACAACCTGATATTTATAGATTACAAAAATAAATATTATAAGCTGTTTTTAGATTACAAAAATACATATTATAAGCTATTTTTATTTGATAAAAGTTATGTTCCGCAACATTTTTTAGTAACTTTTAATGTTAAAAATTATTTTTTATAGTGTTCGAAAAAGTAACTTTTAAGGTATATTTTAGCTATTTAAATAACATTTTATCAAAGGTTGATACACGAAACTTTTAATTTTTAGTATTTTGTAAATAAGTAGTACAAATAGTTAATATCTATATAAACAGTCAAACACTATTAAAAAAAATAATTTGTAGAACACATGGAAAGTGAAAGATTTTATTATTCTTTTATATTATTTTTATTTCTATATTACTTTTGTAAAAAAAAAAGCCATTTTTAATATAATAAATAAATGTCATTTTTTTTTGAAAAATTTACAATTTTCTCCCTATATTTTACCAATTTCTACATTTTCCTCTATGTCTTTTATTTTTCGGCAAAAATCTCCCTCTGTTTTAATTCTATTGACAAAAATATCATTTCTGTCTATTTTTGTTGTTAAAGGAACGGCAGAAAGATCAAACTGCAATTTTACAAACACTTTTGAAAAAGCTTAAGAAATGAGGGACTGAAATGAAAATGGCCAAAACACATCTTCTTCTTCGTTGAAACCCAGCACAGCCGCCAACCAAAAAGCTCCGCCTCGCCGCCAGAACTAGGCCGCCTCGTCGCCGTCAAAAGGGGAATCGGTGGTCACCCAACACAACCGCTGTCGCGGGCCCTCCGATCCGACACCGACCAAGGCAGAAAATACGAAGAACTAAACAAACAACGACCCAGCTTTTCGAGAAAACCACCAACAGTTCCTTAGATCCAAAACAATGACCCAGCCTGCCGGAGGTGAGCTCGCGTCGATCAGGGACATTTGCTTTGCTCGCCATCGACGGTGACTTCACCGATTTGAAGAGATTTCAAAACGAAGAGCACCTGTTCTTCGTATTGTTCCAAACAATTTCCAACTTTGTGTTTTTATTTATTTTATAAACGAAGAGATTTCAACTCCCTTTGGTCGGTGTCTGATCGGAGGGCCAGTGGTAGCAGTTGTGTTGGGTGACCACAGGTTTCCCTTTTTGGTTGGCGGCTGTGCTGGGTTTCAACGAAGAAGAAGATGTGTTTTGGCTATTTTCATTTCAGTCCCTCATTTCTTAAGCTTTTTCAAAAGTGTTTGTAAAATTGCAGTTTGATCCTTCTACCGTTACTTTAACAGCAAAAATAGACAGAAATGATATTTTTGTCAATAAAATTAAAACAGAGGGAGATTTTTGTCCGAAAAATAAAAGACAGGAAGAAAAATGTAGAAATAGGTAAAACATAGGGAGGAAATTGTAAATTTTCCTTTTTTTTACAGCTTCTACAACTAAAAGTGAATAATAAATTAGTTTTTTTACTATTTATTTTTAATCAAATTATAATATAAAAATAACTTATTCTTTTTTTTTTGACATAGATATCTTATTCTACTTAGGGATATGGGGAAGAGGATTGATAAGCCTCGAACCCTTCAGATCCCAAAAAAGAAGTGCCTTATCACTAGGCAACGTCTTGGGCTTATAAAAATAACTTATTCATAATAAGTTAAAATTTTCTTGCAATAAGAAATAGCTTCGATGTCTATCTTTGTACATACCCCAAAATTTACCCACAATAGAATTGGAATAATAACTGCATTAAAGTTCAATTTTTTTTTTACTTACCATGTAAGCATACACACACATCTACCAATTAGTATGTTAATAGGAAGAAAGAATTGTTGTAGTTTTGACAAATAAGAAATTCGAACACGCCACCTCAAAGTATTTCCTTGAGTACCTTATCATTTGTGCCCAATCCCATCCTCTAACTGCATTAAAGTTTGAAATTAGGAATAAGGTTTGTAATTCGGATTACCCATGACAACTTATTTCGCAGAAATAGTATAAAATTGTTATTTTTAGTATTAAGCTCGTTGGGGAAAAAAAAAAAATTTTTGGTGTAACAGGTAATTTAAGCTTAGACATGCGTTATGTGTTGTAATTTTCATTGGCTGAGGGGGATACAAAAAAAAAAAAGGGCTTAAAAACCATAAATCCTCTGCTGTTCGCCGTTTACTAAACTCAGCACTCTTTGGACCGAATTTCTCCCAAAATTCTAACGAAAAGACCACCAAGTCCAACTCAATCCACGTGGCGTTTTTCCATTAGTTAACTCATCATAAGCAGGTGAAATTACCAAAAACCGCATATAAATTCAGAGATATTATTAGATCTTGGCTTTCCACAAACAGATTCTGGAAATCGCAAACATAACCTAAACTAAACCCTAGTCTTCTTTTATCTCTCTCTCTAGAGACTTGAGTTCAGTTTTTGATTGTTTTTTTCCTTCAAATCTTCCTCAATAGATTGATATATATGCATGTCTGTGTATATATTTAGGTTAGGATTGGATTAAGAACAGAGAGATTTCGATTTTCTACCTATGGCGACGGAGAATACTACCAATACGGTCTCGACTTCGAGATCGAATTCGACGGCCGATTCATATATTGGAAGCTTGATAAGCTTGACGTCCAAGAGTGAGATCAGATACGAAGGAGTTCTTTACAATATTAACACCGAAGAATCCAGTATTGGATTGAAAAACGGTACCATTTTGTCCCCGATTTGGGGTTTTTTGTTTTCTCCTTGGAATTTCATTTGTTTTTCTCAATGTTTGGTGTTTATATTCAATATTTCACTAATTTTGTTTCTCGCGTTGACCACCCTAGCATTTTGGCATATTATTTTAGGTTTTGTTATTGAAATGTGTGGTTGTGTTTGGATATACAAATCTAATTTCAGTTTGACGTAGGATTCAAATATTTTGTCAATTATAATCAGAGCTTAGTATGAATCTCATGTTGAATTTTCTTTTTGCAATTGTTGTGCATAAAAGCTAATTAGCTTTTCATAGTTAAGGTTACCAATCTTGATGGGAATTTAGTTTTTTTCGTTTAGTGTTCTTTTATTGTAGCATTCTTGAGTTATGCTGGAGAAATTGAACTCTTGGTTGTTTTTTTGCTGGCAGTGCGGTCATTTGGAACAGAAGGAAGGAAAAAGGATGGTCCACAAATCCCTCCCAGTGATAAAGTTTATGAATATATACTGTTCCGTGGAAGTGACATTAAGGTATGATTTACTGAAATCCGCACTGACACTCGTAAGGATGTGATTGTCAAAACTTCTCTCCAAATTGTTGAAGGAATGCCATCTCTGTGCTAATTGTGGTGCTTGCAAATATACCACTATACCAGTGTGGGAGAAATGGTCTTTTCATTATACTTCTGTCAAGTTAAAATTATGACAAAAGAAAATTTGATTTTGCTATGTCATTGTCAGTTGAAACTGATTTGCGGCTACCACTTCTTCAACCTTAGTTTGGTTTATCTGATTCTTGTTCTTCTTTCTTTAGCTTAACTATTGCAGGATAATATAAAGTCAGAGCTGTCTATGGATTTGTAAAAGTCCCTGAGTTTCCTTTTTATTTCTCCCTGCAGGACTTACAGGTTAAGTCTTCTCCCCCCGTTCAGCCTACCCCATCTATAAACAATGATCCGGCTATTATTCAGGTAATGGGAAAAAATAGTTATGGTTACCTGATACTCTATTCTAGTTGACCTACTAATTCCAATATTTATTGAGTTGCGTCCCTTGTGCAGTCTCACTATCCTCGTGTAGTTTCTACATCCGCTAGCTTGCCTTCAGCGGTTAGTGGGCCTTTGAGTGACGTTGGATCTCATAATGCACAAATGGGATTACCTGGGTCTAATTTCCAAGGTGGTCTACCTTTGTATCAGCCTGGAGGGAACATAGGAAGTTGGGGAGCTTCTCCTGCGCCCCCAAATGCAAATGGTAGTGGGTTGGCTATGCCAATGTACTGGCAAGGTTATTATGGTCCTCCAAATGGGCTTCCTCATCTACACCAGCAATCCTTGCTTCGACCGCCACCTGGGTTGTCTATGCCTCCCTCCATGCAGCAGCCGATGCAATATCCTAACTACAATGCTCCTTTACCTGCTGGCGCATCAAATTTACCTGCTTCAAATTTGCCAACTTCAAACATACTGGGTTCAAGTTTGCCATCTTCACTACCAGATGTTCCTTCTCCTTTCCTTTCTGCAAGTACTAATTCTCTTAATATAGCATCTACACCATCTTCAGCCTCTGCACCATCAACATTGCCTTCAACTTTACCCCCAGTGCCCTCTGCTACTCTAGCTTCAGAAACAATACCTAGTCTGATTTCTAATAAGACTCCTAATACTGCTCTTCCTGCAGCGAATCTAAGTTCCAGCTTGCCTGCACTGTCTGCTTTGACATCATCTGGGCCAGAATTAAATACCATTGTGCCACCAATGTCAAACAAGCCTAATGCAATATCTACGACAATGCCATATCAAAGTTCCGCACAACCTACATCATCAGTTGTGGCTGCTAATTCTCTTCGCTCAGAAACACCCACCCCTTCATTGGTAACCCCCGGTCAGCTGTTGCAGTCTGGACCTGTCCCAGTTCCTTCATCACAACCTGTGCAAACTGCTCATAAAGATGTTGAGGTGGTACAAATATCGTCAACATCAGCAACGGAACCATTAATGCCACTTGTTACTGAAGCTCAGCCACCAATTCTCCCATTACCTGTCCCAGCTAGGGCAAGTCAGAAGGTACGCTTTTAACTCAACATTTATTCTAATTCTTTATGTGCATGTAATAAGCTTACTTCGTAGGACCATCCCTGTGCATGATGTACACTTTATACTGAGAAATGATTTTCTGTAAAGTATTTTAGGTTAGAAAATTTAAGTGGTGGTATGTTCATTTCCGCTGGTGAGGTAGGGTAAGCAAGATGTGTATTTGTTGAACTGTTGGACAACTAACATTCATTTTTCTGCCAATTTTTCCAGCCCAATGGAGCTCCTTTCCATTCCCGTCAAGGTTACAGGGGGCGTGAAAGAGGAAGAGGAGCTGGGGTATGCTTGCATGCACTTTCTTCATATGAATTTTTATGAGTTTTGATTAATCTTGGAATCCCTATAGTATCAACTGAATATTTCAAACATAGATTGATCCCAATTTCCATTTATGATCTTAATATATAGGTTACCATAAACTAGCTTACAGAATTTTCCAGCTTTTTTCAAATTATGGTTTTTGAATTATTTATTTACTTATTTCACCATGGTTCAACATATCCTGATCAATTTATTTTAAATTATTTTATTTTGTACCATAGTTTGTGGTTTTTGCTGGTTAATGATCATTGGGGAAGTTTATAATGTGGCTATTGTGTGCAGACCTCGCGTCCTGTGACAAAATTTACTGAGGATTTTGATTTTATGGCAATGAATGAGAAATTCAAGAAGGATGAAGTGTGGGGCCATCTTGGTAAGAGTAATAAATCCCATTCAAAAGACAGAGAAGATGGTAAAGACAGTGATGAAGATGATTTTCAGGATGAAGATGATGGTGAAGTAACTAAGGTTGGTTGGGTTAAGGTGGCAACATGTTGTTTTATTGTTGCAAGAACATTTCTTCTTCCTTTTCTCATACTCAATTTGTGGCAAATTGTTGCAAGAACATTTCTTCTTCCTTTTCTCATACTCAGTTTGTGGCAATGTTGTTTTTGTTTTTGCAGCCTGTTTATAACAAGGATGACTTCTTTGATTCACTCTCCTGCAATGCACTCGACCACGATTCTCAGAATGGGAGGACTAAATTCTCTGAGCAAATGAAAATAGACACTGAGGTATTGTGTGTTTCTCTTCCTGCCTTTTGATAGATTTTGGGGACTATGTTCAGCGTCAGTGCTTGTTTGATGTTTGCAGACTTTTGGTGACTTTCAAAGGTATCGGGGTGGTCGGGGTGGCCGTGGACCGCCTCGTGGTGGTCGTTCTCGTGGATCCTATAATGGAAGGGGATATAATTATGGCTATGGCTACGGCTACGGCTACGGCTATGGCTATGCAGGGAGGGGCAGGGGCCGAGGCATGTCTAACAACAGGACATCATAGGTTGTGCTCAGTATTTCATCAGAACGGTAGTGGGGTTCTTTATGCCAGATGCCCATGAAGCAGCAGACTTAATGTAGGGCCTATGCTTGCTGTGGTTTTTTTTAAGATAGAATAAAAGGGTAGGATGTGGCCTGTGTGTGTCATTTTTCCATTTGCTGTCCCTTTCGTTTAACAGTCCACCTAGCGGAGCTAATGAAGCAGCATTATATTTCAATTCAAGAATTTGTCTTTTTTGTTCGGCATTCAGTTGTTTCACTTATTAACTTATTTTCAATTTCAAGCCGTATCATGAAGTTCTGTAATGAAATTTGAATTGATTTTCAGGTTTATGTCAAGCTCCTCGGAGAAGTACAAAATCTGAACTAGTTGAAAATTGAAATATCAAAGTCGCCCTTGTTAATGAAAGTAGAAATTAATAAAATATATTTTGGGTTATGAAACTTATGTCTACGGATGATGGGAAATCAGAATTATTTGGACTGATTAGTTCTGCAGATGTTCTTAGTTTAGTATCTTTAGTTAAAATGTAAAAATCTTTACTGCTTGTGTTTTTGATTTGGTGTGAAATTTGCACTATTGTTATTTTAATACAAAAATAGATGGAATGATATTTTTGTCAAATAGAATTGAAATGTAAGGTTATTTTTGTTCGCTAAAAAAAAAGACGATAAAAATATAGAATAGGGTAAAATTCAGGGAAATTATTATAAGGGAGTATTTAATAAGACCTCTCTAAGTTTTATTTTAGTTACATTTTTCTCCATATTTTTTATTTCTTAGATAAAATATTCTATGCTTTATATTTCCGTTGACAAAAATATCTTTTGTCACATCTCGAGCTCTGTGATATTAGAAACACGGCTATACTAGTTAATAATAGAAATAATTAATTAAATTTTTGGAAAAGTGAATTTAAATATTGGGGATTAGCTAAAAAATAAATAAAATATACATAAAAATTTTAATCAGGGTCCGTCGAGGTTTTGACAGGAAACTATATAGTCAGGTAATAATTAAAAGTCAAGGCAATGATTAATTCTATCGAGGAAATCAAGAACAACAGTAAATTAATGCAATTTAGAATTTAATGCTAATGAAAGTAAAAATTGAGAAGTATATTATTTTGAAGGAAAAAAAAAAATAAAAAAAATAATTTAACTAAATAAAAATTTTATAATAATAATAATGATAATGAGACAAACGGAAGGAAGAAGAAAGTATTAATAATAATAGTAATAATGATAAGTAGTACAGATGGACTATGCTAAGAAGAAGTAAAATTTGAACTAAATTAGTGAAGGGTATATATATATATATATATCCTTGATTCATTTTCATTTCATTCCTCTTCATTCTCTTTTTTTCTCGGTTTTTCTATATATACGAAAAGAAGAGAATGAAGAAGAATGAAATGAAAATGAATCAAGGGTTTTCTCTTTGTTTTTTGAAATTAAAAATGAAGAACAACCTCTAGAAACAAAAATGAAGCATCCGTTTAAGAAGGAAAACGAAAATAGCAGAGGTTAGAAACGATCGAAACCAGTCCTCATCTTTTCATTCTCTCGTAGCGGACTCGTTTTCAATGGTTTTTACCATCAGGGTTTCAGTCTGTGACGACGACGGAGCTTATTTTCAGGTGATAACAGCGGCTGTTCATGGTAGGCGGCAATAGAGGCTGAAGAAAGGGCGGCGGGTAGGGCTGGTGGTGAAGCAGAATACTTTGGTGTTCCGGCCAGTGGTGAATGCTTGAACGGCAGCAAAAACAGAGGTGACAAGCAAGGGTTAGGGCTTCCTAAGGAAGAAGAAGACATGCCTAATTTCTACTTCAGTCCTTCATTTCTATAGTTTTTTTAAAAGAGCCCGTAAAATTATATTTTGGTTATACTACCATTATTTTAATAGAAAAAATAGACAGAAAGGGTATTTTTGTTAACGGAAATATAAAGTAAGGAGGTTTTTGTCTAAAAAATAAAAGACATGGAGGAAAATGTAGATTAAGGTAAAACATGAGGAGTTTTTATAAAATATCCCTTTTTATAAATATTCCTATTATATAATCATATTTTATATTAGAATTAAAGTACAAGATTTCCTATATTAGAATTTTTGTGTTAAAGTTGTCTTTTAAAACAAAATCCATTTTTCTATGAAACTTGAAAGACAAAAAATACAAATTTGATTAAAAAAAAAAATCACTGTACTTACTTTTGCCTAAAAAAAATATTGATACAAGGTGATTTAGAGCTTGTACCGAATTGCCAATAAAGGAAATTGAAAGATAAAAAGCATAAACAAAATAAATTACTCAAGCAAAAATAATAGGCTAATACATAAATATGCCTTTAACGTTTGCATGAATTTTTTGGTAGCACCCTATCATTTGTATTTGACCTATTATTTCCTAAACTATTAAAAGTGACCTCTCATGTCCCTGCTACGTCACATTTAAGATAAATTACCAAAATGATTCATAGAAAATTACCAAAATAGTCCTTCACTCTTCTTTTTTCTCAAGCTTCAACAATGATAGGGGACCAATTGGATAATTTTTCAACCCAAAAATGAACTTCTGATTCTAGCGATAAAACATTAAGTGAG
This sequence comes from Croton laevigatus, assembly GCA_949640765.1. Lineage (NCBI taxonomy): Eukaryota > Viridiplantae > Streptophyta > Magnoliopsida > Malpighiales > Euphorbiaceae > Croton > Croton laevigatus. The sequence goes on along the minus strand of CATIWJ010245758.1, from coordinate 11,554 downwards.
TATACCCAATGACAGCCCTCACAATAAGGATTCTAAATATGCCTTCAAATCTGTCGTCTTACCACCGTAAAGCCTTGTAAAATGGAAATAAAATTTTGGATCATTTTGATCCATTTATCCAATCTCGTTTCAAACTCAACCCGCTGGCCACTTATAGTGCAAAATACTGGTACCAATGGAAAGATATTGTCGAGAGGAGTCGAATGGTGGTCTTGGATTTGAAAACTGACAACTGGAGTGAAAGTAGTGTAAAAATGAAAAAAAAAAAAATTGATTTTCAAAAATAATATACAACTTTCAAAACGTCTTAGCATATTTGGAATCCTTATTGTGAGAGCTTTCATTTGGTATGTTCACTTGGATCTTTTATCAACGGAATTGGAAGTTCATTTTTGGGTTGAAAAATTACACGATTGGTCCCTCTACCATTGTTGGAGCTTGAGTAAGAAGAAGGGTGAGGAACCATTTGGGTAACTTTTCAAAAGAGTAAAGTGACATGGGCATAAGAGGTCACTTTTGGATAGTTCAGGGGCACAATAGGTCAAACATAAACAATAAGGTGTCACCAGAATTCATGCAAAGGTTAGGGGCATATTTATGTATTAAGCCAAATGTAATATGTAAAACATGCAATCAGTAACATGTGTGCATGCATAGAAATCTCGAGTCTTAGAAGAACTATAGACGAACCTGCAAATTCGAAGAACTGAAGGCACCCAAACGCCCCACATGGCCATGTGTGCATAAACGAACCTGCATGTGTGCATGTAAAACATACCATAGTTGAGGCCAATAACATTTTTTTGCCCCTAAACTATACATGATTTTGAGTTTTCATCCTTTGATAAACTAATATACCTCAAAAGCCCCTAAACAACAATAAAAATATCCAGACTCACCTTCTGTCCAGCAGTTAACGAAAGGTGTACATTACACAAACGGCAAGTGCATTACAAGTTCAAAACCACAAACTAAAACCCAAAACAGTGCCACTTCAAGTTTGAACCCTAGACATATGAATAAAATTATTCAATTGGCCAAAAAAAAACTGTCTCGACAGAAAGAGAGAGGAAATAAAGAGAATCCAAGAACTTTGTTGTGGATCCTAATACCTCCTCATTCATTTGATGGTGAAGTACCTTAAAGTGGTGGTGGTTCATCGGGATTGAAGGCTGTGGTCCCAATTGTGCAATGAGAGATATGTATTCTACTATGAAATGAATTAAAAAGTTGTGATCCAATTGACTTTGTCTAATTATACAATATTTGTGTAATTTATTGTTTATCTATGTTTAAGGTTAGAATATTTTATAGAATATTTAGGTTTTTGGGTGGGAACGGACAAAAATCCTAAAAAATTGAGGGTTTTTAGGGTTTCTTATTACTTAAGATGCAGTTGTGGTTGAATTTTTAAACAACATTGACAAATGCTAGTAATTAGCAAAAATTGACTTGATTTTTCTATGACATTGTATTCTGTTTGTGTATTTTGGATGACCTATTTTGGACTAACTAAAATGTTATGTACTGTTTACTTTGTATTTGTGGTGCAGTTGAAGATAATGAGTGATATTACTATTATTCTTAGTTATGTTTATGGGGGAAGGTTTGCATGGATCCCTAAGTTTGATTATTATGAGGGTACAGAAGTGTGTATTAGTTCCTTTTATGATTTAGATAAATTAAGTTATCTTTACAGGTTATATTTTGTCCATAAATCAGTGTGGATTATTGATACTTACAAGTTTTTCAAATCAAGCTCTAGTACAACACAATATTAACTTTGTGAATGCATAACAGCCATTATAATAACAAAAATAGGACAATTAATTTAGCATTTCAACTTCACCTATAGTCCTGCTCCTATCAAGCATTCATTTGAATACCGAACCGAACCGATAACAGTGAACCGACAAGCATAAAACGCAACCAAACCGATGACTTCTAAAATCAAACCGAACCGAAATTATCGACCATATTTTGGTATAAAACAACGACGTTTTAGGAAAAATTCAAGATTTTTAGACTTATCGGTCGGTTCGATTCGGTTCATAAATGACAAGAACTGAAACCGAACCGATAATTTCGGTTCGGTTCGGTTCAAAACCAATTTTATCCCATAACCGTAAAATATCCGAAATTTCGGTTCGGTTCACGGTTTTTTTTGAACACCCATACATTTGAAAATTTAACAAAACAAACATCCTTACTCAAACCCTACAACCACTCCCATTAAAAGAGACTCATAATTCAGCTGTTTTGGCTTTTTTTCCATTGAAATTTTCACCTCACCAAACTTGTTATTCATATCATTAAGTCTTCCTTCAATTCCAATCAATGTCTCATCATTCAGGACATTAATATAGTTATAAATAATTGCCAAATCACATGTAATCTCCTTATCTATCTTCCTCTTCACATACTTTAATTCTTTATTAATCTAGAATAGCTTATTAGTGCTATTAGGTTTCTCCATGGAAAAGCTCTTTGGTAACACACACTAGTTCTTTTCATTCTTCGCCTCATCACGCCAACAGAAGAAATCACAATACTCTCCCTACATTAACCAACTGTGGACATTGTAAGCCCATTTTTTAATAAATCAAAAAATAAACAAATAAATTATGACACTTACATTTAGTTCCGGACAATTGTGAAACATCCTCCCTAGATAGTCGGGATTTTTTGAAACCACCTGTATGCTTTCCTTCCAACAATTACATAAAAGCACAACTTTCTTGTTCCCTTGCCTTGATTTCACCATTATTTAGAAGAGGATAAGAGAGAAGAGATCGATCAGGGTTCTAATAGAATAGAAGATTTGGTTGCAGAGCTCGATTACAGTTCTAAGAAAATGGGGGATTTGGTTGATTTCCTTTTTTTGATGTCTATTTATCCATATGTCTAGGGTTCACGGTTGAAGCGGTGCCGTTTTAGGTCTTAGTTTGTGGTTCTGAACTTGTAACGTGCCTGCCATTCGCTTAATGTGCACCTTCTGTTAACTGCTAGACGGAAGGCGCGTCTAGACATTTTTATGGTTGTTTAGGGCTTTTAAGGTCTATTAATTTATCGAGGGGTGAAAACTCAAAACCATATACAGTTTAGGGGCGAAAAAATATTATTGACCTCACTCTTATTTATTTTCCCTATTTCACGATTAGTTTGGTGCATTACACTATGAGTAGTTAAGATTTTTCCATTAATTACTTTGATGTCGGGAGTAGGTAAGAATTTTCCATTAATAACTTTGATGTGGTTTTCATTTTAAACGGATTGTCATTTTCTCTTTAAAAAAAAAATTACTTTGATGTCGTTTTTAGCAACCATATACAGTATGTATTATTTTAAACGGTAATGCTGAACTGAAACTACTATTTTAAAAGGTTTAGGAACCATATATGCATATACCTTTAGTAATATCGATTTAATGTGAATTTTATAATATCAAATTGCGTTTCTTTGTTTAGTGTTTTGAAAGAAAAAATTCGTTCGCATATTGTTTTGCGATAACAAGGATTCTTTAGTGGTGTCGCCTTGTTGCTTGTAGAGATCCTTATGTCGAGTTGACTTAAGGTTTATCAAAATTTAAGTATTAGCTGAAAGAATCCCACCTCGGATAGGAGAAGGGGGCTAATAAGATTTATAAATGTGGGCAAATCTCACCTGTCAACTCGGGTTTTCAGGTGAGTTAGACCCAGATTCTTAACATGGTATCAGAGCCTACCCTCTCCACCGATGTTGGGACGATGGCTCGAAATGGGCAGCCCGTGGTGGGCCTTGCACCTGTGATGGGGGGCTAATAAGATTTATAAATATGGGCAAACCTCACCTGTCAACTCGGGTTTTCAGGTGAGTTAGGCCCAGATTCTTAATATTCTTTCTACCTCACTTCTCTTTGAGAGTTTCTCCGTTTATAAATTTTTATCGAGTTGCAGGTAGCTATTCTTATTTACAGTAGCCCTTATAAAACTTTTTATTGAAGGTTTGATAACAAGGAAATGAACACTTATGTTAGTATATCTCCAACATCATTCAATCGAGAAATCGTTAGGTAGACTTGATTTGCCACGTCATCCATATATCAATCCAATGGGATGATAACACATCATTATGTATAGTTATCTTTTATTTTATCTCTCCTAAGAATGCCTATCTATTGACAACATTATATCTATCTAAGCTAATAAAATTTTACAAATATTGACAATAATACGTAAGTATAAAAAAATCTTGTAATAATAAATTTAATAGTAAAAAAAAAATTGAAAAATTGGTAGTAAGTGAAAACACATCCTGGAGAGAGGAAATAATTTGTGGACTTCGAGCATTTGATGAAATATCAACTAAGTGCTATGTGATCAAGATTTTACATAAAGATACACAAAAAGACTAGAACGACAATAGTGAAGCCTCTCCAAGACTAATTTGGGATCAACATTATAAAAATTTGACTCAAATATCCGATGAACTTGGAATCCATGAAAACAAAGCAAAATATAAATAATTTAAAATATTTCTAGAAAACAAAAAATTCTTTTATTTCACTTAGTGTTTGAAATAAAGACACACATTTATTTATACAGTATAAGTTAGTGGAAATGAACCTATTCTCTTCCACATTTTGTTGTTTGTTATTGTTGGTGTAGGGATATTATGGCTCACACACATATATAAAAGCTACTTGCAAGTAGCCACAAGCACTTTTCTTGGAGGCAAGGAAGGCCTTCTTCCATGAAGCAAGGCCAAGTTATCAAGGAAGAGAACATCTCCTGCCTCCCATTTGAATTGAATGCTTTCTTCTTCAATAATTTCTTCACATCTCTTCACAAACTTTTCTGGTAGTTGAGTTCCGTCCGCCATTAAGGCTGAGCTAAGCTCCTTTCCATGCATCCCAACCATTGTGTTGAACCACATTCTTCTTCCTTTTCTTCCGTCAAACACTTTTGTCAATGATCTTGGGCCTAATATGGTCTTTACTCCTCCATTCGGCAACCACTCCATATCCATTCCTAGAGCCTTTGCCCTGTCCAAAATACATACATACATACACCAAGGTAGCTAATAGTTAAAACATCATTATAATAGCAATTGATAGATGATTGACTTTGAAACCCAATGGTAGATAATATAATACCTTTTTTCAGCCTCCGCAGGGTCTGATGTTCCAAAAGCATCCTGCCAGCCTCTGCCTCTCATTGAAGAGGTATCATCCCTACTGAGAGCAGTGAAAGTGTACTTCAGCCCTTTAGCTTCGATCTCTTCCACTTCTTTGGGGAACTCCTCAAGCATTCTTTCTGTAACTTTGAAGCTCGGAACAAATGGTGTCTCTCCTCCTTCTGGTGGTGGAATCTCACAGAATAGGATCACCTTCTTCGGAAATTCTTTGATCTGTAACAAGATTAGTATTACAACACCATTGCTCACCAAATATGTTAGCCCTAGCTAGGAGTATATAAATTGGACTTACCAAAACCATTTCATGGTGGTAGTATATGAATTCAGAGAGAGGACCTTCATTAGCAGTCCATACTCTTTTATATATATGAGTTCTTGGCGCTGGCCCTACATAACGAATATCTTCCCAGCCGAAAGTTTCAATAATCTCATTGAAATCCTCAGCTTTCTTTACATCGAAACCTCGAAGGAGGACTGCGCTGTTCTTGATTATCATTTTCTCGAACCACTCTTTGTTGTTTTTTAAAGCCAACAAAAGAGAATCAAGGTCCCCTTTTTCAGGCTGAGGCGGAAGTAGCACTAGCGGGATGGTCTCGGCATCCACTAGCTTCTGGCCTTGGCATTTGCTTACGGTGAAGTCCTTGCATTGGAATTCCATTTTGTTTGAATTGAATGGAGATGGGTATTTTGGGGGGAGAAAGAAGGGTGTATATATAGTGTATGAATGGAGTTGTTTTGAACGCTCTTACAAAGAGTTTAAGATATATGATCGGGAATTGGTAATTGGCATTATCAATTGATTCTCTACATTTGGCATTAGGATTATCGATTTACAAATATGAATTTATGGGGAGCAGAGGACAAATACATTATTTTGTAATAGCAAAGATTCTTTTTTGTTGTTACGGTTGCTTAATTAGTTAGATTTAGAGAATAATTGAGTTTCCAACGTTATTTTAAAATGAATATAGATTTTTTTTTTTAAGCATATAGTTTTCTCTCCAAACAACCGGCCAATTTGGATTTAATTGGGATTTACAAAGGTGAAGGTGGTAAATGACAGAATTTAATGTTTGCGTGGAAGTAAATATCACATTCTTTTTTTAAAAAAAAAAAAATCAAATATCACTATCTTTCAAAAATATACTTTCTCTATTTCTAAATAAGTGTCTTACTAATTAATAAGTATTTTAGTGGTAGGTGATCTCCTTATCAAGTTTCAGTACTTGGGTTCCATTCGCTTCCTCTCTTCCTTTTAAATAGAAAGTAGAATAGATGCATCTTTATAAAAAAAAAAAAAAATAAGTGTCTTACTTACTATTTTTTTTTTCGATATAAATATCGCACTGTTGAATTTATGGAGATAAGGTTGCGATTTTTTTTTTCTATCCTTGAAATATTGAAGGAGTAGAAAATATTTAATGGACTTAGTAAATAACAAATATTATTTAATGAAGCGTATAATGGACTTTTCACTTAATAACTTTTGTATTTTCAATACAATAACTACTTTTTCTTAATAGTAAAAAAATAGAAAATGAGACACTTATTTAGAAACGACTGGAGTACTAAGTAGCTGTAATACCCAAAATTTTTAGATAAATATTTTAAAATTATTATTATTATTATTATTATTATTATTATTAAGTGAAAGGAAAAAAAAAGAGAAAGGAAGAGAATTGGAAATTAAAAAAAAAAAGAAAAAAAAAAGAAAGGAAAGAAACGTGAATCGGGAAAGGAAGGGAAGAAAGAGAAGAAAAGAGGAAAGAGAAAAGGAAGGAGGCGGCTATCGACGCCGCCTGCGCCACCACCGGCAGTCGACTGGCCAAACGCGCCCCTCCGCCATGAAGCTCGTCCTCTGACGATCTCAGTAACGCCAGCACAATCGTGAGACGATAAAGGAGGTGACCAGAAAAGCGGGAAGAAGAAACTGTGTTTCCGTTTAATTACTATTCATCGATTTCTTTCGAAGCATTTTTCGGCGTGCTCTGGCGTCCGATGGAAGATCCGAGGCCACCGGTCGACTTCTCTCTTCAAGGGCTTTCTTTTGACATAGGCCTTGCCGCCTGAAAATACGGATTTTCCTGTGACCCAAGATAGCGCCGATCGACGACTTTCGGTGTAGATCCCGGCCGCTCCGGTGATTGGACGACGAATTTGAGACCTGATCTGGACTCCTCTCGACGAGAGTTTTCCGATGATATAGGCTTTGTTGCCGATCTACAGCCGGATTGAGACTCGTGTATAAAATGACCAATTGGATTTCTTGATTTTCCGGCAAGCTCCGACTATAATCCGGCCAGTTTGAGGGTAAATTCTTAATCTCCATTCCCTAAGCTTCATTTTGACATTGAGTTTGCATTGATTGGTCGCCGGATTTAAAAGGTATATTTTCCGGTGACCAATAGAATGATTATTGTGATTTTTCGGCAAATCTGTCTATTGTCTGTTGAGTTTGATCACATATTTGGACTCCTTGCAGCGATACGAAGCTATTGGTGTGCTCGGATTCAAAATCCGTCAAGTATCGCTTTTTCCGACATTTTTCCGGTGATCGGACGGAGACCGGAATAATCTTTCTCCGGCGAAAATTTTAAGAGACCTTATTCCACATCGTTTCGACATGCTGAGTGCGATTTTGGAATTGGTTTTGCAATCCGAAGACTCAAACTATTAGAAATGTAAAGTTCGCAACTTAATTATTAGAATTTAAATTATTAATGCTTTAAATTTTAAATGGGATTTAAATTGAAAATAAAATTAATGAAAGATTATTAAATACAAGGAAATAGGTAATAGTGAAATTGGAAATTTAATAATTAAGTATAACAAATAAAAATGGAAATAATGTGAATTTATTTGATAGAAAATGGAATTAAATATGGATCGTAAGGAAATACGATTGAAACAAATTAATAATAGGAACTCGATTTATATAATTAGCTGTCAGAAGTAATTAATTATAGAAATCATTTTATTGTGGTTAGTGAAAGGACAGAGGACAGTTCGAGAGGAATTATGATGATAGAAATGCGAGGAAATTTAAAGAATTAACGCGTAGGACTTGATCTGCGGACACTACCAAGTTCGATACTTTTTTGTATTTGAACTGAATCTATTATTTTTAAATGCATGTTTTAAATGAGCATTATTTTACGGAATTTTAGATAAATGTTTTGTTAGGCACTCGAACGTGTGTTCGAGTCGGATTATATGTTTTGCTACATTTTTAATGCCGATGCGATAGTCGCTGGCGCGATGTTACCTGCGAGGTGGAAATGAAATATTTATGGAGATATATTTAAATGATTTCTTTTATGATTTAATATTTGAGCAATATAGAGCATGAAATTTTGCAAAAACAAATGATTATTACAATGATTTGATACTTTTGAGAAAACATGAAAAATAGCATTACGATGCTGGACAAATATTTGAATTGAAAAATGGAAACTGTATGCAATGAAATATTGTGATAAATGTTTGATCAGAAATGGAAATTGAGTGGAACTCAAAGATTGATAAAATAGTTGATCAAAGGAAATGAAATATATTTTTATACTTTACCTGGTTAGTGGAACCTAGTGATAAGTATATGTCGACATATGGGCAAAACCCTGTACAGGTGATACATTGAAATGTGAACAAACGGGCATAACTATGGGTTATGACTCGTGAAATGAAAAAAATGGGCGTATACAGGATATACGGCCCCAATGATTGAAAAATTGGCGTATACAGGATATACGGCCGATGTAAACAGCCTTTGGTCTTATCCCCGGAAACCAGCAGAACCGGTAGAGTAAATGATTATTGAATTAAAGTGGATTTGATTTGTCTGCAAACTATGTTATTTGTTTGGCACTTTTAAATATGATATTCATGTAAATATTTCTCCAAAATGAATTCGTCAACTAGCTTAGAAAAATATCATGTTATAATTGAATTTCCGATTTAACGTTTGCACGACGCATTTATATTTTACATTTTCTCAAAGACATGAAAAATATTTGTCATCAGCAGTTCAAGACTGCTGTCTTATAAATTAATTTGTGAAATGCTTTTAGTGAACAAATTATATTTATTGTATCCACTGAGCATGGAGTTGCTCAGCGAGTTATTTTTGTAACTTGCAGGTCCGCAGCTAGAAGAATCGGAGTGTCAAAAATTTTGTGGTCAGCTCCTAGAAGAAAAGCTGTAGGTGTAAACTCTTGTTATCATAGATTGGCATGTACTAGTCATGTTAGGACTTAAATCATATGTATGTAAATGCTTATGGGTATGAATAGAGATACTTAGCGTATTGATGGTAGTACTTTATGTATTAATTGGAACATTAATATATATATTTAATCACATGCGCAGATGTAAAAAAAAACTTGAGGTGCTTCTTGTAATTCATATTTAAGCATATGAATTAACGAGGTTAAGAAGTCACGTAACACTTCAGTCTGGCTTATTCGCAAGTTGGATTTGGGGTGTTACAGTAGCACTTTTAACTAACCTATTTTTAAAACCCAAAAATACCCCTAACCCTAACCGTAACCCTTCCTAACAAATCGATGTCACTTTACTATCTCCATCTCCTCACGTTCGGGTCAGATTTAGTTCCGGCGGGTTTTCCGGCCATCATGAAAATCAAATATCGCTATCTTTCAAAAATATATTTTCTCCGTTTCTAAATAAGTGTTCTATTTACTACTTTTTTTTAAGCAAATAAAAGTGTCGCATTATTGAATTTATGGAAATAAGGTTGCGATTTTTTTTTCCTGTTCTTAAAATATTGATGGGAGAGTAGATAATATTTGATGGACTTAGGAAATAACAAACATTATTTAATGAAGGGTATAATGGACTTTTCACTTAATAATTTTTGTATTTGCAATACAATAACTACTTTTTCTTAATAGTAGAGAAATAGAAAATGAGACATTTATTTAGGAACGAATGGAGTAGTAAGTGGCACTTTTAAACTAACCTTTTTTTAAAACCCAAAAATACCCCTAACCCTAACCCTTCATAACAAACCGATGTCACTTTACTATATGTATCTCCTCACGTTTGGGTCTGGTTTAGTCCCGACGGGTTTTCTAGCCATCTCGATAGTTGAATGACAGAGTGGAGGGCCGATTTACAATCTCCTCTTAAAGACCAACCCATTGTTGTAATTTCTCTGCAATTTTATGGTCGTTTTTCAATGACCAAAAGGCAAGGTGGAACAAATGATTTTTGGTGTTTTTCGGCCAAACTGTACATGATTTGTCGAATGTAAGACTACATTCGGATTCCTTGTGACGATACAGTTCAAAAGCACCCTACATCTCCTCCAACTGTGACCTAAATCAAAAATTTGTAAATTGGATGAAAATGACAACTTTAGTCTTTGTTATAAGTTTAATAAAAAATATATTTCTGTTGGGTCCCAATCTTGGACGGAAGACAGATGGCTATATTGTCAAATTAAATTTTTCGTTCAGGCAATTTTTGATATTGGTTGTCGGAATGGCAATAAAATCGACCAATATTTATAACAAAGAGTTGATCTCAATGAGAGGAATCCAAATATATTTTAAATCCCTAAAACAGTAGCTAAAAATAGTTGAAAATGCAAAAAACTAGAACGGTTCACCCGCAACCTGTTTAATCGACTCCTTTTAAAATGACATGTTAAATGTTAATTAGGGTATAAAGGATAAAAGAGTAATTTTAAATAAAAATGTGCTATTTACTCAATTATTCAAACTTAGTGCTATTTACTACTGTTGAAAATTTAAATATGCTATTCACTATCATTTCCAATTTAAATTATATATATGGGGAGGACAAATATACATAATTTTTATGTTTATCTTATGAGTTAAAATTATTACTCTTTATGTCCCATAATAAGTTTTCTAACTTTTACTTTCATAACTATTAAGAAATGATAATTATTATATTAAAAATATAAAATTTATTTATTGAATATCATTTACTTAAAATGTTTGTCCAGCTTTTAAAATCGGTTATCGATTAATATTTTAAGGTTATAACAAAAAAATCACCACCTAATTTTGTTATAATCTAAAAATGGAATACTTATTATGAGATTAAAAATTGGGATATTTACAAAAAAACTCCCTATGTTTTACTCTATTCAACAAAAATCTCCCTGTTAATTTTTTTTTGGACACAAATATCCTTGTGTTATTTTTCATTATCAATTTTCTCCTTCTGTCTAATTTTAGTGACTTTTCTATTAAAAAACTGGTTAATTACTAATTTAACCCTTAAATATTTTTAAATAATACCAAAACTGCCCTTTGGTTCAAAAATGGAAATCCATGGAAACAGAGGGAGGAATACCTTCTTCCTCCCCTAGCCGCCACTACCACCACTT
>CATIWJ010245750.1:0-14845 GCA_949640765.1 Croton laevigatus | reverse complement strand
ATAAGCTACTATTTGGAGCTTTTTCATTCCAGCTGGTAGCTGATTAATATTAGGACTATATTAACCTTGTTAAAATAATACTAAATTAAAATCAATATTCAATATATAATTATGACTATACCATTATTGGTAATTTCACATTGTAACCGCAACCGTTACTAAATTTTTACCAAACACTAACTTGAATCAGCTATCAGCTATCAGCCACCAGCTATCAGCTATCAGCAATCGCTATCAGCTATCCGCTAGTACGAACAGCTAAACCAAACGAGCCCTAAGCTCTAATGTCATAAACTATTTTTTTGTTAAAAAAAAAATCTAATAAAATATTTAAATTACTGTTATATTCTTGGTTGGCAATTCTAGCCTTGGCATTATAACTTATTAGTCCAACTTTCAGTAAAATTTTAACTTTTTTGAACTCCTTGGGGACGGTTCATCAACATACACAGCATATTATTATTTGGTTTACAAATTATTCCATTATTATTATTAGCTAGTGAAGGGACATTGCTCTCTTCCTATGACCAAAATTGGAGTATATTATAGCATCCAATCCCAATACTGAAAGGTGTTATCCTTAATTCATTGCGCATGTAGGAAACCTAGTACGTCTCTAATTCCTTATTCCTAACCAAATAAAAATAATTATAAAAACTTAGTTTTACCTTACACATATGCCTTAACAGTTAAAATAAAATTGTAAAATTGGTCCTGTTTTCGCAATGGTGCTGCCGTTCAATAATTCTGTGGAAGCAAAAATATTTGTTGGAGGATTGAAGAGAGACATCACTGAAGATAAATTGAAACAATACTTTGAAAAATATGGACTAGTAAAAGAGGCTTTGGTGCCGGTGGATAAAACTACCGGTAACAGTAGATGTTTTGGCTTTGTCACTTTTGAAAATTTATCCATTGCTAAAAGAGTTCTTCAACTTCCACATGTTATTTCTCACAAAATGGTAAATTTCTATTCTTTTTTCTTAATTTTTGGTTTTCTTAATTTTCAACTAAACAGAAATTTGTTCAAAATTTGTTTTTCTTTTTTTTTTTTTTTTAATTGTTATGGAATAAACATATAGGTGGATGTGAAGCCATCGATTCCAAAAAGTCATCGGGAGCCTAAACAAGAAGAAACAGAAGAAAACAACAATGAATTTAGAACAAAGAAAATATTTGTAGGAGGTTTGCCACGTAACATTACGAAAGAAGAGATGAAAAATTTCTTTGAGAAATTGGGTACAGTTACTGATGCTGTAGTGATGCATGACAAAATTACTGGTAAACCAAGAGGTTTTGGGTTCGTCACTTTTGACTCTGAGGATACTGTAGAGAAAATATTACAACCAAGATATTATAAGTTGAATGGTTATAACATGGAGGTTAAAAAGGCAAAACCTAAGACCGAGAGGGTCGATTATTCAGGCCCTTATTCATCTTATAATGCTTATTTTTGGGTCTACCCTACTGCTTATGCTCCGTGGCCATGGTCATTCTATTCGAATGGAGGAAACACTGATGGTTACTTCTTTAGCACGTCACCAGATTCATATTAAATGCAGTGTTTGATTCCTTGTCCTTGTGGATTTTATTGTTGTTTTAAGCACTGAATTTGTTGGTTGTATTTAAACTTTATATTACACTCTTCTAATTATTTTTGTATTTGCTCTTGCTCAGGTTTAATGTTTGCGAATTATGTTGAATTTTAACACATCATATGATCTGCTAATGCTTCTTTATTTATATATGATATTTTGATGTTAAGGACCATCTTGAAAATGAATTATTTGCTAAAATAAGTTGTTTTGATGATTTTAAGATATTTTAGTAATTAACCAATAGAGTAATTATCATGAAATATTTCCTCAAAAAAAAAATTATCATGAGAATAATTACTCGTATTATGATGTGCTAACTGCTAAAATTGAGAATTAAATTCTTAACTACTAGTCCAAATTTTTTGAATCATGAATTAGGAATCGAATCATAAGATTTGCGTTGAAGACATATAAAATGTAAGACCCAGTAATTATAAATAGTAGTTATAGATATTAATGTAGTTATATTAGAGGTGGTATTTCGAGTAAAATATGTAGACTATTGGAAAGTATAGTAAATTGGTCATTTTGTAGGTACAAGAAACTCCGAGAATGATACCTAAATAATATATGCAGTATTACAAGAATTTTTAAGTATAATCAAATAATATATTTTTTAAACTATTTCTATTTGTCTTACGTGGGATTAAATAGAAATAAGAATTCGGTAATTGGTAGCCGTTACTGAACCGATTAGTTGGTCATCGATGGCTGAAAAAATTACTAAAATTACCTAGTAAACTTCGGGTACCAATTGTTGTTTTACTGTTACCTAGTAAACTTCGCAACCAAGGAAAGAATCGTTTAATTACACCGTTCCGTATATAAAAGAACAACTGCAAACTCCAAACGTGTGTGTGATGTAAAAAACAAACCAAACCACACACTTCACTGAAACTGAAACTGAAACTGAAACTGAAACCCACAAACAAGACGTGAAGACCGCACACTCCTCCTCCACTCCTCACCATTTGGAGACGGAGACTCCATCAACCAAACCGAGAAAATGGAGTCGATCGGCGTTCTCATGACCTGCCCACCTGTCTATCCTTACCTCATCGAAGAACTCGAGAAGCGCTTCACTCTTCTCAAGCTCCCAAACGCCCCAGATAAAACCCAATTCATCAATTCCCACAAGAATTCCATCCGCGCGGTTGTTGGTAACGCCGGATTCGGCGCCGACGCTGAACTCATCGACCAATTGCCTAAACTGGAGATCGTGTCCAGTTTCAGTGTGGGGCTTGACAAAGTCGATTTACCCAAATGTAAGGAGAAAGGGATAAGGGTCACGAATACGCCTGATGTTCTTACTGATGACGTCGCCGATTTAGCTATTGGGTTGATGTTGGCCGTGTTGAGAAGGTTGTGCGAGAGTGATCGCTATGTCAGGGCCGGCAAATGGAGAAAGGGTGATTATAGGTTGACTACTAAGGTTTGTGGTTGCATTTGTTTTCTTTGCTTTACTAAATTCTGTTTCTTCAAGTGTGCTTTACATTGTTTTGAATTTTGAGAAAATTGACCCAGTATCTTACCTGCATACTGGAAGTCTGGAATTGATGCCCAATTGCGCAGAATTTGGTGGGAAGTAGGACTTTTTAATTTTCAATTGGTTCTGGGGCTTGTAATTATTAATTAATAATGGGGATTTTGGTATTTGATAGATTTGGTTTAGTTCTTGACTTCGAGCAATATTTAGGGAATGGACCTCCTGGACATACTGAATTAAAGTATAGTAAGCTCATGGGATGGCTAAGTTGTAGTTTCTGTCTCTTTTTGTTGAACATATAAACTAATTAGTTCTCAAATTTGGATTATTTTTTGTCTTTTCTCAATTTTGATGGATAATTTACAATGGTTCATGTTTTTCAAATTGTTTTAGATTGGGGAGCTTTTCTTTTGGTGGCCCTTCTTTGTCTGTTGGTGTTGATATCGCTTTTGGGGATAGATGACGTTATAGTTTGCAAGTTGTGACTGCAGTA
This sequence comes from Croton laevigatus, assembly GCA_949640765.1. Taxonomy (NCBI): domain Eukaryota; kingdom Viridiplantae; phylum Streptophyta; class Magnoliopsida; order Malpighiales; family Euphorbiaceae; genus Croton; species Croton laevigatus. Next base: position 11,268 of record CATIWJ010245750.1, on the reverse strand, counting down.
TTCTTACTTCTATAGTATGAAATGATGGGCTAGAAAATTAGTTTAACTGTTTAAGGAAGGATATGCTTCTTCTTGTTTTGCTGTTTGTATGTCAATCTTCCTGCCATAAGTAGTTCTTTGTTCACTTTGTTTTCGCTGGTGCACTTATCACCAAGATGATTTAAACAGAGATTTTTCACTTCTCTTGCTTGATGCGGTTATTAACAACAGTAATGATTTTTGCGTTTTTTATTGCCTCTGTTTGCAAAATCATAGTGTTGCCTTTTAATTTAGTATTGAAACATTGATGCTGGTGATTAATGTTCTATTTGCTATTTAAACAAAAAACAGCCTTGAAAACAGTAAAGTCTGAAAGTTTTATCTTTATTCCATCTTCGTGGAATATATGGGTAAGACATGATAATTTAGGTTATCATGTGATATTAAGTTGCTGCAATTAAAAGAGCAAAATTTCCAAACATCCAGATTCAAGTGTGCTTTTGGAACTCAAATTTTAAAACCAAAAGGTAAATTGTTTGAAACTGATGTGCAGATGGTTATTCAAAGCTCTTGTGCAAATCTATTTTTAGTACAAAAATTAGAAGGAAGAACATATGGAATGGCTGTTTAATTATGGACATGGAACCATGAAATTTCTTTGTACTTGCATGAGTCTTTTATATTTGTGTTAAGCAAAGATGCAGCTTTTTCTAATATAAAAAATATTATGCTAAGACCTTAAATCCCAACTTAATAGAATGCAAAAGATAAGCTTTTAAGTTTCAGGCATTCTATATAATCATTTTATTGTGAAATTGTTTCAGCGGTTGATCTTTTCTTTTGCATGTAAGGCACAAAATTGACTGTTTTATTGATCCATTTATGTGCTTATGATTCTTGGGCTTTTTCTTTTTTTTCTTTTTTTTTTTTTCCCTTCAGTTCACTGGGAAATCAGTCGGCATAATTGGGCTAGGCAGGATTGGCATGGCAGTTGCAAAGAGAGCTGAAGCATTTAGCTGTCCAATCAGTTACTTCTCTAGAACAGAGAAGAAAGATGTAAATTACAAGTACTATCCAAGCGTTATTGAATTGGCTTCCAACTGCCAAATTCTCGTCGTTGCCTGTCCGTTAACTGAAGAAACTCATCACATTGTCAACCGCGAAGTGATGAATGCATTAGGTCCAAAGGGTGTCCTCATCAATGTTGGTAGAGGTCCTCATGTAGATGAACCTGAACTGGTATCTGCACTACTCGAAGGCAGACTTGGTGGTGCTGGGCTCGATGTTTTCGAGGATGAGCCAAACGTACCTGAGCAGCTATTTGGACTTGAAAATGTAGTCCTGTTGCCTCATGTGGGAAGTGGCACGGTTGAAACGAGGAAAGAAATGGCTGATATTGTTATCGGGAACTTGGAAGCGCACTTTTTGAACAAACCCCTGTTGACACCTGTGGTTTAATTTCGACATTGAATCATTTCGAATTCAAGATTGAGCAGAGGCTTCATTATGCTTCTGTGAATTGCAATTCATGTAGAGAGCAGTATTTCCTACTGATATTGGCGAGTGTAGAGTGTCTTGCTGTAAGAGCATCTCCAATAGTACTCTTTATTATATAGAGCATCTTTTGCACAATAAAGAGCATCTTAAAGAATATTTAAATATAAAGAGTGAATAAATTTGTACAACTCCAATAGACTCTTTATATTTTCAATCTTCATCTTGCTTTATCCAATAAACATTTAATGTTTAATTTTTTCCCTCTTTATGTTTGCATTGAAAAGATGAAAGAGAAAATTAGTTTTAATAAAGAAATAGATATCAATTAATATATAGTATAGGGAATTAAAATATTTTAGAATAGAGAGTTAGTTTGCCTCTCTACATGTAGAGAGTCAAATCTAAAATATAGAGAGTCTATTGGAGACTTTTTTTTTAGATTGACTCTCTAAAATAGAGAGTTTTACTTAAATAAAGAGCCTATTGGAGATGCTCTAAGAAACTATTCTTAGACATGAGACATGCAAAATTGTACCCTGAGTTATTTTTCTTCCTGCTTTAATGCAATTATTGCTTGCATATTATTCTTCGGGCCCCGGGCTGTCATTTGAATAATCCTCTTGCCATGCACTGGCTTGTTAAAATTATAAATGTACTTAAATTTGTAAACACGCTGAACATTAAAATTGATTTATAAATAAAATTTCTTAATAAACAAATTTCAAATTAAATTCAGGTTGATTTATTTCAAACTTAAGAAAGATTATCAGCTTTGCAATTTAATTTACAGTTTTTCTGAACGGAATTTATTTTGTTTCTTTATTTAGTTAATGACAATAACTTTTTTGAAACTAAAAAATGAAAATTGGATTTATTTCTGAATGAATAAAGAAGAAGCGCACCAAGTTAAGCTCATTTTCAGTCTCCAAACCCTATCCCTATTCCCTAATATTCCAATTTTCACATTGCAGCTGCAGCTAAAGAAATGGAGAAAATTGGAGTCCTAATGACCTGCCCAATGTATAAATACCTTGAACAAGAACTCGAAACTCGTTTCAATCTCTTCAAACTCTGGCAAAGTACCTCAAAAGGTGATTTCTTGAGAACCAATCAGGACAACATCAAAGCGGTGGTTTGCGACACTAAAATTGGCGCTGACGCTGAGCTGATTGATGCGTTGCCAAATTTGGAGATTGTGGCTACTAACAGCGTCGGATTAGATAAAATTGATTTGAGAAAGTGTGAAGAGAAGGGTATTAGAGTTACTAATACCCCTGACGTGCTGACTGATGATGTTGCTGACCTCGCAATCGGATTGATTCTGGGAGTTTTGAGGAGGATTAATGCTTCTGATGGGCATGTAAGAAATGGAAAATGGAGAGACGCTGATGTTGAATTAGCTACAAAGGTGCGTTCTTGGTTTCCTTTTTCCCTGTGGTCAGTTATTAATTCAATAATCAGTAAATTAAATGGCATACTTGTTGAAACTGGCTTGCTTTTGCTTGATGATAATTCTGCTTTCTCTACAATGATTTTCAATAGAAATGGGGTAGAAATGTTTAAAAAGAAAATCATTTATTTTGGGTCCTTCGAATTGAAACTGAATCATTTGTTTATCCCCTGTTTTATTATTCCAAACCAATTTATGTTCATAGATATATTATTTTCTGTTCTTCAGTTCAGTGGAAAATCAGTAGGAATTGTCGGGTTGGGCAGGATTGGTTCTGCAATTGCAAAGAGAGCTGAAGTTTTTAGTTGCTCCATTAGTTACCACTCCAAAACTCAAAAGGCACATACAAATTACATGTACTTCTCAAATGTATTGGACTTGGCCAAAAATTGCCAAATCCTTGTTGTAGCATGTGCTTTGACTGAGGAAACCCGACATATTATCAATCGCAAAGTCCTTGATGCGTTGAGTTCAAAGGGAATTGTTATTAACATTGGAAGAGGTGCTCTTGTTGATGAACCTGAGCTAGTTTCTGCACTTCTGGAAGGCAGGCTAGGTGGTGCAGGGCTTGATGTTTATGAAAATGAGCCGAATGTTCCTGAACAGTTGTTTGATCTTGATAATGTTGTCCTTCTGCCTCATGTGGGAAGTGACACAGTTGAAACGAGCAATGCAATGGCTGACCTTGTAATTGGAAACCTGGAGGCACACTTCAGCAACAAGCCACTGTTGAGTCCAGTTATATGATTATGTGAAGAAGGTAACTGAGTTGATTCTTGATTGATCAGGAGGCTTGAGCTAGATTCTACTGATAATTATTAGCCTTCCAAATTTTCAGTTGTTAGCTGGCATTGGAATTTCACAGAATGTTAGTCAGATTTGGGAATTAAGTACCTTGAAAATTGCTATAGTTTCTGTTATTGATGAACTGGTTTGGTTTCTGCACTTGTTGAATGTGCATTAGATGGTGCTCATTTTGATGTGTTTGAATATGAGATGCAGCCTTTTTAGCTTGAAACTTCAACCTCTAGTTTGCATCAATGGAAAGGGAAGTGAAAAAAAAAGAATGCAACTCAGATCCAATTTCTCTTCTAATGTCTGGATAACAAGAAAAAGACAGAAATGGATGGAAACGGTGGAAAATTATAACTGAAATTTACTTTAAATCCCTCATGATTTCTCTCCAAATTGATGGGAAATTCTACATTTACTCATTTCCTTAGGTTTATTTACCTTCTCATTGGTGCTGATAAGGATCCAAACAAAGGCCAAGTACTTAGTACTCTTGTCAATATTTGAAAACTACTGGGAGCTGAAGCTTCGTGGTGCACTTTAAGTTGCTACTACTCGAGAACTGAGGGAGGAGGACCACAGCCACAGGTGCTTTTCAAATATTATTGAGTAGCCTAGAAATTGCCAAATTGTCACTATATTGGGTCCAAACTCCGCAAGGCATTCTTATCAACATTGAACGTGGCACAGCTTTTCATGAACCTCAGCTTGTGCCTGGCTAGGTGGTGGCGGTGCATGGGGGAGGGCCTGAATTTTTGTTTGGTGCACATTGTTATATCACAGTCTTCTTTCAATTAAAGCAATATTGGAGCTTCTGATTGCAATTTGTAAGCAGCCCCTCTTGATCATGTAATCAGTTTTTGGTATGAAATGTTGTCATTCTAAGCATTTTTCAGGTTCCACTGATAATTATTAGGTGTTGTTCACTTTCGAGTATCAAAGTTAGATTTTTTGTTTGTCAAGAATTAAACAAAAACTCTACAAAAATATTTGGGTTTATCAACATGATGCAATAATTATTTGTTAACTCTCTGATTGAAGTGAACCTTTCAACCAACTTCACTAAAAACAGCTTCTAGAATACTCTCAATTTTTTTTTTTTATTAATTTGTTTGCATTATCCAGCACTATGGATTATGCATAATTACTATGTCAAAAATGGATTAGGCATAATTATTATGATTTTTTTTTTTGAAAATACATAATTATTATGATAGATCTAAATAATAATTAAATTTTCGAGAGTTCGGTGTCACATAATACATTTAAATTTAAATCTTCACAAATGAGACTATATTGTTCATATTTATATATTTTTAGTAATGGGTCCTGCCTTAAATATTAAGGTAGATTGAATAATATTGAATAAGACATGTTTCCAAGAATAAAATTAAAGGCATGAAAAGAAAACTAGGAATGGAGAAGGAAACCATGAAAATTTAAGCAGCAACTACTTGCACTTAAAAAGGACATTGCAATTGCCCCCGCCATATTTACAAGATTTATAATCACAGAACAGAAATTTCATGCCCATTTCTGTTTTTTTACCTTTTCTGCCTCTTTCTCTCCACTGTATGCAGTCACTTTGTTCTCATACTTTGCTCTGAACTTTCTTGACAACCAAACACAGCCCCAACTTTCAAAAGGGTACACAATATTTCTTGTTTTTTGAAATTATTTCATAGATCAAGTAATTTCTCTTCATCAAGGAGTGGAAGGAGAAGAAGATCCTTTGAAGATAAGAAAATGGAGCGTCTCCAATGTAAAATAGATAAAACTCCCTTTAGAATGAGTAAAGAAACACCCAAAATTGGACCCCACTACACATTGCCATCCACCTCCGTATTTCATATCAAACTCCTGTCAAAATACAACAACAGAAAAATCAATTAAAAGATTCCATTTCCCCTTTCTTCTCTTTAAAAATATTCCACTAAAACAGAGATAATAATAATCTAGATTAAGGCTAACAAGAGATTAACAAAAAAAAAATGTACTTTTTTTCAAGTTTTGAGTGAAATTTAGAAAAAAAAGATGGGACCTTTTTAATGTGGGCAGCAATGGATTTGCAGTCCAAGACATCATAAAGATCTAAGGCTTGAGAAGCAGAAGCCATAGCTTGGATTTGCATCTTCATAGGCATGTCTGTGTCTTCTATCAAAGCTTTTCCTTCCAACATCTTTCTATCTCTAGTTTTCTCTCTAAAAATAAACAAAACCCACCAACCTGAGATTGAAGATATGAACAAGTAATTCAAGATTATCTCTTTTTCCTGGAAAAAAGAAGGGAAAAATATTTTTTTTCTTTCAGAACCTCTATTTTTGAAAAGTGTAAGAACCAATGTAAAAGAAACACAAGGCCTTATAAGAAGAAAACAAGTAGCAACCTCTCCTTTCCAAATGTAAAGGACTTAGTGGGTTGGCACAAAATCCAACATTTTTGTGTCATTTTGTTTCCTCATATTAAGGACCCCTTTTTCTCTTCTCTTCTTCATTTTACCTTTCCTTACCGAAAGTAACTTCTTTTTTTCTCTCTCTTACTTGTGTCACTGTCACTGAGGATAGAGATGGAAAGGATAAAGATGGTGAGGCTCAAAATAAAGTCAAGATTTCTTTGTAATTTTATCATTATTAGTTGTCATTTTTGCTTTGCTAACTGGATAACTTTTAAGTTTTCTCCCAATTTTATTTTTTTTATAATTATTACTACATCCGTGTTTTCAAGCTCTTTACGTTTCTATTTTTTGGTGTGTTTTTCATTTTCTTACGTTTCTATTTATGGTAAGTTTTGTAATTGTTTATTATTTTTTTTTATTAATATTAGTGAAAAATAAGTTTTTAAGAATGTTAGTAATTACTACCTCCAATTTTTTCATTTCTTTACACCCTAAAAACACAAATACCAATACAACCCTATTTTTCACTAATATCAATATAAAATAATAATAAACAATTATCAACCATTTACAACACTTACTTTTTCACTAATACCAATACAGAAATAATAATAAACAATTAAACCTACTTACCCAAAAAGAAAACATAAATAATTAAAAAAATTTGTCAAAAATGAAAACGTAAACAATTGAAAAAATTGGAGGTAGTATTTATTATTATTTTTATTTTAGTATTGATAAAAAGTTGATTTTATTGGTATTAGTGAAAAGCAAATGTAAAGAAATGAAAAACACGGAGTTAGTATTAAGTATTGCAATTTGCAATTCAATTATCCATAAATAAGTTGCTGAAACAGAATAATTGAGGGATAAGGAATTTATTTATGTCTAAAAATAGCTTATATAGTGTTGCAAATAATTAAGCTGCTAATAACTAGTTTAATGTTCGGCTCGCTAAATACTCATTTGTATTCGTTCGTCTGCTAATTAAACTAAATTCGATCTCAATAAGCAAGAGCTCGTTTAATAAATAAGTCGAGCTTGAGCATTACTCGCGAACAAATTAGCTATATTATTGAGGCATAAACAAACAAGAGTTTAAATACAATCTACCTTGAAAAAAAACCCAACAATCTATCAAATGAAAGATTCTATTAATCGGATTATTTTAATAGGAAAGTTGAAAGACTGTTAAATGGCATATTCTTTCATTTTAAATGGGAGATTTTTATTGAGGATTGTATTTCAATCTGTTATTTATTTGTTTTTAAAGATTTATGCACATCATTTATTCACGTCTTAATCTTAGGCATGGTTTCGTTAATTTCATCAATTGGTTTGCTTCTCATTCTCTCAAAACTACTCTACAAACATTTTTCTACCTCGGTATTTTTTATTTCTTTACATTACAAAAGGTATGATTAGATTCAAATTTGATGTTGATAGTTTGATAGGTTGGGTTAGATAGATTAAAATATGTTTAGGTTTGTTATAAAATATGATTACTGTAGTTTAGTTATATATAAATAATATTTTAATCTACCTAACCCAACCCATCAAACTATTAACACCAAACTTGAATGTAATCATAACTTTTAAAATGTAAAGAAATAAAAAATACGGAGGAAGTAATATTTAATTGACTCAAATAAAATATAGTAGTTATAGCAATTAAAATCATTGATTTTTTTTAGAAGATTTTTTTTTTTTTTGAATAAATAATCGTTGAGTATATGAAGATTGCAATCTTTCAAAAAAAAAAAAAAGTATGTGAAGCTTGCATATCTAACAAAAATGAGTATTTTTAAGTGTAAATGTCATAGTCTAAAAAAAAAAGTGTAAATGTTATTCTGAGCAATTAAGTATGATTTTTTTCTTTCATATTTATATGGAGATTGAGAGGTTTTATCATTCTAAATATTAGGGCTGTCAAACATATCAGATCGGGTCAACTTGATCTGTTAATTTTCGGGTTCATCGGGTTTCGGGTTGATTACCTCTCAACCCTAACCCAATCCATTTAATTTTAGGTCGGGTTCGTGTCGACCCATTTACTTAAATAGGTCAAAAAACCTCAATCCTAACCCGCTATTTTCAGGTTGGGTTCGTGTCGGGTTAGCAGGTCGGGTCAACGTTTGACAGCCTTATTGCGAGGTGAGTGGTAAATGGAGGAGCGGCTGAATAGATGAAGAAAGGAATTGAAATTCGAAAAATGAGATGAAGGAACAGCTGAATAGATGTAAACATAACCCTAGCTTAATACAACGTAGTTTTAATAAACGGATTAGACAGGTCGGATTTCGGGTTGGAATCTTTAACCTCAACCCAACCCATTTAATTTTATGTCAGGTTCGTATCGACCCATTTACTTAAACATGTCGAAAAACATCAACCCTATCCCGCTATTTTCAGGTCGGATTCAAGTCAGGTTTACTAAATATCATTATCAATATCAATATTTAGGAGATTCTAATTTTAAATTAAAAATGTACACTAAAAGTGTAATCTAGTAGTAAATTGTAAAATCTTACATCAGATATTAATTGATATTTGATATGATATATAAATTAGACTAACTAATCATTTAATAAATTTATGTTAACAATTTTAGACCAATGAGTTATAACATGAATAAGTATATATTAGTGTTATTCTTTAAAAAAAGTATATGTAGTTGTTATATTCTTAATGCTAAGAAGATTAGGGGAAAATTTTCTACATTTATTTTAATGGATTATCAAATACTTTAAATTATATATATATATATATTAAAAAAACCCTTATTGGAAGGAATATTTTTCAAAAAGTTAGACAACTGTTATAAATCTTCATCTTCCATCCATTCCATCAATAAAAAAATATCAAATTGAAGATTTTTTTAGGGAAAATTCAAATTGATTTTTTTTTTTAGGGAAAAATTCAAATTGAAGGTAAAAGATATTTGGTTTGCACATTAACTTTCAACCCTCTAATCTTTGCGAGTGGAGTGACCTTTGTGCTCCTAAACTTTTTAAACTAGACGTAGACTTGCGCGATCAATGATCTATATAATTTTATCGATAATAGTATGTTATTTTATTAATTTTTTATTTATAAATATATATAATATATTTTTAAAATAAATTATTTTCTTATAAAATATAAATAAAATTATATATTATTATAAATGAATAATATATTTTAGCACTCGTAATATAAAATATTTCAGTTGTGCCACATCATATTTTTATATATGTTATATATAGATGTATACCTTCATGCTCTGGACACGTCACGTTCAAAGTTTTTCATAAAAGTTCTTAAAATTTTACCAATATGTTAATTGGCCTTCTTCTTCCTCAAAATCCAACAATGATAGAGAATCTTGTTAGTAATTTTTTGACATCAAAATTAAACTTCTAATCCCAATAATAAAATATACAAGTGAGTATACCAAACGAAAACTTATGCCGCCTCCGGATGTATATGTATTTAGCCAAAGATATTTGAGAACTTCTCTAAATTGTATCAGTGTTAGATAATGATGCACTTTTTGGAGTTATATTAGTAGATAACGATGCCGGTGCATAGCCCAAGTTAGACTTTTATATGTGATGGCATCAACACGTTGGATGGATGCAATAATATAAGATTTAGCCCACAAATAAGCAGACAATCAAAATGAATTGGTAGGATTAGAATATTCCACTTATTTTCTAATAGTAATACATTATTATTATAACAAAGAAATATTAAAAAGGTTTTCAACATGATAATCATCCTTCCCTTGTCCCTTTCGTTCAATTCTTCGCTCTGCCTTTTATTTTCTAATGCATTGTTTATCTATAAGATTTTAAAGAAAACATTTTGGAGGATATTTGCAGAAAATAGAGAAATGAAAGAGAAAACGGCCTTTGTTTTTGCCTGAAAACAAAGAAAACGACTATTTAACTTGAAGAAAATTCTTTTTAGAAGAAGTTTTGTTACTCTTATCCTTCTTTATCACACGATAATTGAATGAATCAAACTAATTTAGTTTGATTCGACTTTTAAAAGTTCAAAATTTGTTTAGGTATAATTTGTTTCAACTGGTTTGAGGAAAGTTATTTTTCATAAAGTATGGAATAAATATGATTTGGTTTATTTCATGATTATTTAATAAAATATAATATTAAAATATTTTAAATATTTTATTATAAATATTTTTAAATATATAAAAATAAGAAATAAAATAAAAATTTAAAATTATGTGTAAAAAAGTGCATTTTCTTGAATTCAGAAAGAGAAGTTATTTCTTGTATGATAGAAAAGTTGAGTTTTACTATTTTCAAAAACTTCTTCAAATAAATGCTCAACTTCTTGAAAACTTTGCTACTTCCTAAAAGTTGAATATTTCCCATTTTTACTTACCTTAACTAAATGATACTTTAGTTATCGGTTTAAAAAAAAAATTCAAAGTTAAATGAATTATTTGACAGAATGATTTCATATTTAATTTGATTCGAATAAAGTGAAACAGATGAAGTACTATTTTCGAACCGATTACTCACCAATTAATGTTCGTAATATATCTTCAGAGATAAAATTATTTCTCCATCCAATTTCTTTATACGCAGAAAGCTGTTTTGCAAATAGTTTTTCTTGCAAACTAAAAATTACAGCTCTCCTATTACATTATAAATTGAAGAAACTAGTCTCTCTCATTTAATAAAATTAGTTGGTCTTGATTTGCGTTGTAAAAGTATACCTGCGTTTTTTCAAACATAGATATTTCTAAATCTAGCCTGATCTAAAAGGGAGGGGAAAGAACTACTCGAACCTCGATTGTCCAGGTAAAAGGCCAACATCATTTCCACTAGACTGGACCTTTCTGTGGTGTATACTTATACTTATGTTATAGATTTTCGTAAATTAATTTATAATATTTTGAAGATTAATTTTCATTTGAAATTAATTTTGAAGTTTAGTTATTTGTTTATAAATGTTTCATCGCACGCATATAATTACTGAAAGAGAAAAAAAAAAAATGGAAAACTAATACTACCTCCGTTTTTTTCATTTCTTTACATTTCAAACAGTATGCTTAGGTTGAACTTTGGTGTTGATAATTTGATGGGTTGGGTTAAGTGGATTAAAATATTATTTTTATATAACTAAACTACAGTAATCATACTTT
>CATIWJ010245739.1:0-11125 GCA_949640765.1 Croton laevigatus | reverse complement strand
CGTGAGTTGGAAACGGGCCATCAAGAAAATGAAGGTCTAGCTTTTGAAGGACAGTTTTAGGCCATCTTCCAATTAATTTTTGTAAAATTAAACTGCTGGTTCTAAATTCATAGAGACAAATAATTCTGGGTTTGTTTTAATTTTTAATTCCATTAATAATTTGTTGGATTTTTGTCTCTTGCTACTGTATTGCTTCTTCTCTTTTGATATGAGTTTGGCAGAGAATGGGGAAATTGTAGTTCGTCGAGTGTAGTTCAATAGCAATACAGTTTCAGACTATCTTCCAATTAATTGTAGTTCATCGATGACCGATCTCAAAACAAAAACAAAAGGTGGATGAACTAAAAAGGGTGCGGCGATAGGTGAACTATGGAGGCATCGTGGAGTAACCAGCCGGCGATGGGTGCAGCGAAAATGGTGGTGGTGGAGGAAACAGAGAAGACAAAGGAAACATGGAAATCGGTGAAGTAGAAGGTTGAAAAAGAAGAAAAATTTCAAAATCAGTCCTTCTTTTTTGACTTTTTTAAAAGAGCTTGTAAAATTATATTTTGATCCTTCTACTGTTATTTTAACAGAAAAAATAGACAGAAGGGCATTAATGTCAATGAAAATATAACGTAGGGAGATTTTTATCCAAAAAATAAAAGACAGGAGAAAAATATTGATATAAGTAAAACATAGGAAGTTTTTATTAAATATTTCTAAAAAAATTATTTTTTCTTTTCTAGCCTATACCTAGTATAAAAGTACAATTATAGGTACATATAAAAATAAAATATTTAAATAAATGTAATATTATTTATTAAATTTAATTGGCTTTTCTTTGAAAATTTACTAAATTTTATAGGTCTAACATATTAAATATATTTTTTCATTAGTATGAAAAGTGCAAGTAAAACACTCGTTTTAAAACAAAATGAGTCTAAGCCAAAATATCGAGAGTATGCCATTATTTTGAAATATATAAAATAAAAATATAATAATTATAATAATTCTAGGACTGAGTCAATAAAACTGACTTATCTAAGGCCAAGGAGTTGGCACAGTAGTTGGTTGCTCCGCTCCTTTACCGGGGAAACCCGGGTTCGAGCCTTACCCTTCTCCCCCTAGGTTAAATTTACTGCTTTCCTCGTGTATCCAAAAATAAATAAATAAATAAAACTGACTTATCTAGTTTAAACCCCGCCTCAAACCACTGGTTGACATTTGATCTCAAAATTTTTAACTTGGAAATTTATGAGTTCAGGCAGAAGTGAGGAACTTTAAAAAAATATATATATATAAAAACTGTCAATTTTTCGTTGGCAACATGTAATCTATTAATATATGGCATTAATTGATTAAGGTGGTTTTAGTTTTTTTTTTTGAAACCAATTAGGTGGTTTTAGTTGGCAAACATATAACTAAGAATAATTAAGCATATTATTAGATAAGTAATCATTGATTATCAATTTCTTTTTTAGGGATTTTTTTTAAAAAATTCTTAAAGATATGACCTTGCTTGCATTCACATCATTTTTAATTTAATGGAAAAAAAATAATGAAAATGGACTACCACAAAAATAAATAAAAACAAAGTGAAAAAGAAAAGCTTTGGTGACACTTGCCTGTACCTATTTAAGGAGAGTGAATGTTGGTGCATAAGAGTAGGTGTGAGGCGTTTTTGTTTTTAGAGCTTTTGTCTCTCTCTTTTAACTGGGTTTTGCATAAAGCTTAAAGCTTTCTTCCTTTTTTTTTAGTTTTCTTTCTTTCTTGCTTCTTCTCGTCATCTTTGTTGGTAAAAAAAATGAGTTATTTAGGTGTTGGTGTTAGTCCAGGGAATGTTCCAGTGTATCATGGTACTAATGTGAAGGTAATTGACAGAAGAGTTAGAATTACAGAGCTGGTTTTGAGGTGTTTGATCTGTGGTTTAGGAGTTCTTGCTTGTGTTCTTGTTGGCACTGATACCCAGGTTAAAGAAATATTCTCTATCCGAAAGAAAGCTAGATTTACTGACATGAAAGCTCTTGTGTAAGATTTGTTTGAAACCCATAATTATTTCTTCCATTCATCACTCTTTTTTTACTGAAATTATTTTTTACTGAAATTTTGCTAATTTCCTCTTTTTGTACTGCAGATTTTTGGTAATAGCTAATGGAATAGTTGCTGCCTATTCTCTGGTTCAATTAGTAAGATGTGTTGTGGGTATGGTTAGAGGAAATGTTCTGTTCAACAAGCCCTTGGCTTGGGTCATTTTCTCTGGAGATCAGGTATTCACTAGTTTCTGCTCTTTATGTGCTTGCTTGTTTGTCTGTATGGCTTACCAAAAACAATAAAAACCAGGAAAAAAAAGGGTACCAATTTTAACTAATCTTAGCTTTACTTAACCAAAAATCAAATAATTACAATATGCAACTAAATTTTTTCCTTGAGTTCTGCAATAAATAGTTTGAAATTAATTGACTCTTATTTTGTGTGGATCTTGGAGTTATTTCTGAATTGGGTTAGGTGCTGACTTGACTAATGTCATTAATGTTTCCAAACATGTGTAATTCCCTTGGCTGTTCTAGTATTTGTATAGTTATGCCAATGTCAGTGACTGGCCAGCTGCTACTAACTAGTTTAGTTTTAAATGGTCAATATTAAATGTTAGCTTCAGTTCATGTAATGTTTTGAAATGATTTAACAAAAAAATGATTTTTTGTTAAAAAAAAAATTTAACAAAAATTATTTAACAACTTATTTGCTAAAATAAAATATGATAGATTTATTTTGCTAATTAAGGTATTATTCCTAACGTTTGTTGGGTAGCAAATAAGGAAATGTTTCTTTTGGCAAAACTTGGAAGTCCATGTGATTAATTATTCTGGCTCCCAACCCATGTCACTATCCTCAAGAGATGCACAAAACTGTTTTCAACTTTGAAGGGTTAGTGATAAAATTAGTGCATGCAACACCAGCTCTTCTAAAATGGGGTATTTAGTGTTTTGATTTAGTGGGAATCTAAGCTTAACTCGTATTAAAATGTTTCCAGAAAACTTGACTGGAGCTTCACTTGGTTCCATCATTTGTACTGGTGTACATGTTAAATTTTCAAAATCATTAAGCATTTCTAAAGAAAGCTAGCTATAAGGTCCTTTCAAATTATTTTTTCACTTTCTATTTTATAAGTTTTGCCATTTTATCTCCTAGGCTGGTTCTTCTTGATATATTATTGACTAAGTGAAAAGTTGGGGAACAAATGGCTTTAAACTGGAGTGTATTTCCAATTAATTTCCAGTTCAGCCATACTGCCTTTTTGTAAACATTTGCTTACTGATAATCTGTTGCAGGAAATCATTCCCATATGCTAAGGGTGATGACTTGTTAGGCATTACATATTTAATGTTTCAGGGCCCGCTACTGAAAGGTGTCTACAACGGTTGCTCATGTATATTGTTAGAAAACAATTAATATCGATGTCTAAAATATTTCAACTCATTCCCATTTCTCGTTCCATTTATGGCTCTTTAGCCATCGGATTTCAGTTTTATTGTAATAGACGGACAGCCTAGAGTCGCATATGTGACATGTGACATCAATAGTAAGTGAGTACCTTTCATCATTATACGAGATAATCATGCTGGTTCTCATGACTCCCATGTATAGAATTCGTAAATGATGTTAGAAGTGTCTAGCTAGAGTTTAATGGCTTAATGCAACAGTAAAACTTCTTAAGACATGAATCACATAAATTTGGTTTATCTAAATACCGGTGGAACAGGTTTGATTTCTAAATACTCTTAAAACTTGATATGACCATCTGATTCTTTTGTGCAGTTGATGGCATACTTGACAGTGGCAGCCGTTGCGGCGGCTGCACAGTCTGCAGCATTTGCAAAGTTGGGACAACCAGAACTACAATGGATGAAGATATGCGATATGTATGGGAAATTCTGCAACCAAGTTGGAGAGGGAATAGCAAGCGCCTTTTTCGTGAGTCTTAGCATGGTACTTCTTTCTTGTATCTCCGCGTTCAGTCTCTTTCGCTTGTATGGAGCAAACAAAGGCAAGAATTGTACAAGGTGGTAGGATTTGTGGTGTATGATCCGCTAAAAGTTCTGTATAAGTTGGGTGCCTTTGTTACTACTAAATTAAGAAAATAGTGAACTTGTATGAGTACCATATTAACAATAATGTCAAGGTTGTATTATGAATTATGATTTGTGTTTTTGCTGTATTAAAACATGTCTACAAAATGTTTCTATTTCTGCCTCTTGTTTCAATTTTACAATAGCACACTAAAATGAACTTTTTTCTGTTTGGTTTATTAGAAAATGTGAGGAAAAAGAAAAAAGAAGAGAAAGTGATAGCCACTTGTACTGCCTGATCAGCCAAAAACGCCACATGTATTACCTAATCAGCCAATAATTTACATAACCCTGCATCATGTAACATAGTTCAATTTAGGGTACTACTGTAAAATTGCAAAACGTCTCAAGGCGTTTGATATGGTTTGGCCAAAATTATATGGTACCATATTTTGTTCCTATACAGTGAGCTACAGACAAATGTTCTCATCACCTTCAAAAACCTTTCGAAATTATAGAATATTTGGATTCAACACATTCCATGAATTAGTAGAAACAATTATTGAACCTCTGATACCAAATAGATTCATAGCAAAATACAACAAAATACCAAAGATATATGTTTGTTTCTGACATAATAAACCATGTACAACTCATGTTTTATACCTTAACTCTGTAATGCATAACAGGACAAAAAGGGTAACAAAAAAAAAAGAGTAAGACATTAGAAAGGTCTTAGCTGTATTTGCTTTCCATATATGAGTTTGCTTTCATCTGATCTTCTGGTTGCTCTTCCCATTATGCTCACTTTATTATTGTTTCTTTGATAGTTATCTGAACTTCTTGATAATTTCTTGCAGCTGGAGCTGAAGCTAAGCTCTTTGTGTTTTTGCATATCTTTATTGCAGAAACTTTCATCCACTGGAGAATCATAGCCCATCACCTCAAATTCCTACAAAATTTCATCAGTCATTTTCTATTTATGTTCATTATCAAAAAACCCTGAATTCTGCAACAATGTTTCGAATATGTTTCAGTATTTTGAATACTCAAAACATTAAGAACTTGAACGAAAATCTTGCACTGACCTTGGATTTGTTCTTGGCATAGTAAGGTGTTAAGCATGGATTTAAATCCTTGAGAAACATGTCATCTGGACTTCCAGGACTTGCAGCATCACAAGAGCTGAATTCCTGAACATGTATAAAATTTTTCGTTAAAAAAAATTACATGTACTATCAAGGATTTAAAGATAGAAGAAGAGTCCTACCTAATCTCATTTCTTGCAATTCGAGCTAAGTTATAACTATCGACTATTACCCCCACTTTGGAATGAATGAATTAGAGTTCAAGAATTCTTTTGTAATGAATTCCTAATCAAACTCATTTACAAATGATTTTAATGGGTTTAAAATAACAAATTTAAACTTTAAATCCAACTTTTGTTTTTTTGTCTTCGAAACAAGAAGTGGATCTATAAATGAATTACACAAAACTTTGTGGAATTCATTTGTTCGAAAGGGGATCATTGATACAAATTTCCAACAGCATACATACCAAAGAATTAGCAGCTTCTTCATGATCATATGTTGGCGTCCTTGGAGAAGAGCTGCCCTGACTCCGGATGTATGCCCTCGTATATTTATCAGCCTTTACCTGTTTGCAGCAAAACAGGATAAATTCTATAAGTTTGCAGGCAACACAAATGTAGAAAAATGGTTGGACAAAGAGAAGGTACCTCAGCAAGATCATCAGCAAGGCACTGTAACTGGCTTGTAAGAGATGAGACCTGGTGTTGGAGAGTTGGAATGAGTTTTTTGGCTTGATTCAATTCTGATCCTTGTTTTTCCAATAGGTCTTCAAGTTGAGAATTCATCACATCAGGAAACAGAACTGCATTTTTTAGTGATTTAATCTCCTCCCTCTGCTTCAAGCACAAATTCTTCAATTTCTCAACCTGCATATGCCATACAAAACAAAGCAATAAGAACTAATTCAACTTCAAATTCAACTTCAATTACACCCATTGCCAGATATGGGATACATACAAATTTCAACACTACTTCCCAGCTAAAATATTTAGCAATTGAATAATTCCCAAAAATTCTGATAATTCAAATAATTATTTACTTCTTCATAGTTCATAGCCAATCTTGTAAGTAGCAGGAAAAAAAGCAATATTTCTCTGGAATTCAAAATCCAACAAATATAGAAATTATTGGAAAACATACGAAATTATATAATGAAATTTTCAATTCCCAAATCAATCAAGGAATGTAAAATTGCAAACTTACTTCTCTGTTCTTCTCCTCAAGCTTCAACTTAAGCTCTGCAATTTCCATCTCTTGCTCTTTGTTGGCACTTAAAAGCTCCCTCTCACTCCTCAACACCATCGCCAGGGTCCTTGTGTTACCATTATTACTGCTCCCTTTCACCTCCGTCAACGCCTTCACTGTCTTATTCTCCTTCTCTTTCTCTTTCCCAAACAACTTTTTCTGCAACCCAACAAAGTTAGTTCCCTTCCTCGTTGTTTTCTTCAAGTCTTCCGCTATGAAATCTGATGGAATCACCAACCCAGCAGCTGCTGCTGTTTTATTAGAAGACCCTTTTCCTGAGGATTTCCTCTCCATGAATTTCTTGACCATGGCACTCAAGTTATGGTCATTACTCTTGCTTTTAATCTTGGGTCTAGATAGATCCGACGGTTTAGACTTCACTAGAGCTCGTGAAATCGTTTTGGATGATGGGTTGTAATTGAACTCAATAGAAGAAGATGGGTCTGAGAAGTGAGAGGATGTTGAAGATCTTGAATCGTACGAGTTGTAGCGAGAAGCCATTAATGTGGGATATTGAATACAGAGAGTTTATAAAAGAAGAGAAGAATTTATGGGAAAGGTCAGAGGAAATAAAAAGGATATGGGTAATAAAGAAAATATTCGAATGAATGAAAAATGATTTTGAATTAGTAGCTGGAGGTTGGCGGTGAGTATGGATTCAAATTTTGAAGGCGCGGGGTTTAAAACCTCAGAATTATGCAACGTGGTGCTTGCGCTTAAGACAGTAACGGAGGAAGAATAGGCCCGTCGTGTACCATCCAATGACTATGATCTGGGTGGGTCCACGGTTGAAAATGTCCACGCACGCCTCTAGATAGGGCCACGGGCCGGGCTGTTCCGTTTCACAATCCAGCTGTTCATGGTTTAAGGAGGTGAACCCAGGGACGGACACATGTTAGGGCAAAATGGGCTATAGCCCGCTCACTCTTTTACCGAACGGAAATTATAGCTAATATCAAAGTGTGAATTTAATAAATAATACTTTTATATATTTTCAGTTTTATAACACTTTTTATTAATATTTCCTTATTTAAATTATTTTTTTTTAAATTAGCTGTTTGTATATAAATTTATTTTCTTTTATTTCTTCAAGTGCTTCTTGCCTCAACAACACTACCGGAGCACCATCAGTCACAGAAAAATAAATTTAGTTACTTTTATTTCCTTCCAACTGTCTTCATTAATTGGAAAATAAATTTATTTCCTTCCGCCAGCCGTCACTGGTCATCGGTAAATAAATTTATTTACTTTTATTTCCTAGCACTGCTGGCCACCAGTATTAGTATATAAATTTATTTACTCTTATTTTCTTGCATTATCGGTCACCTCCTTTATTTTCTTCTACTACTGGCCACCAGTCACCGGTATATAAATTATTTTCTCTTATTTTCTTAACAAACTTAGATATAAATTTATTTTCTTCTATTTCCGTACTTGTTCTTCACCAAAATAATAAAAACAACTCAATTCAACAATTCTCTTATTTTTTTTTTAATAAACTTAAATATATAAATTTATTTTCTATTATTTTCATATCTATAGAAATCAACTTTCACTTCATTCATACTCTCATCTTCTTCTGTTGTGCTTCTTTTCCTCAATAACTATGGTTGTTAAGACTTCTCTTTCCAACAACCATCTCTTCCTTTCAACCATGACATTTTCATCCTAAAAGTCCTTCCTACAACTTCCACGTCAAAAGTACTCCAAATCTCCATTTTCGACCATAGTTTCCTCTAACTCTATTGACTCCTTGCCTTCTGTAACAAAGAGATAGCGAGAAATACATGGCAAAAATAATTTATTAGTCCGATCAGAAGAAGAATAAGAGGAGGTGGTGATGGACAATCATGGAGAAAGAGAGAAATAGTTTGGGTGTTCGTCTAATAATAATAATAATAATAAGAGGAAAACGGTTTGGGTGAAATACGTGTTTTTATGAGGGGCTGTTCAGGAAAATTGAAAATATTTGTGGTATATGTTTAGGGTTTTTAGTTTTGTGGTATTTTTGCATGCTAAAAACCTATTTGTTGTATTTCGTAATTTTGCCCATAACTTCTTTAAAAATTTTATTTTAATTTCAATATTTTGTAATGGACTAAACAGAGGGATAAATAACGAAAATTCTATTAAATTAATTTAATTAAAACTTTTTGGAAAATTTCATGGCAAATTTCCAAAAATATAATAAAAGATTAAATTAATTTTTCTTAAAAGTCCAACTAAAATTTGGAATTAAGAGATTAAATTAAAAATCCTAATTTATATAAACAATAAATCTTATAAGTTTCATATGGTTTTCTATTGCTATTACTTACACAGTTAATTTTCTATATTGAAAAGGAATTTACCTAAACATTTACTATTAGGATAGTCATATTTTGATATAAATTTGTGAGAAATATGAATTAGTTAGGAGTTACGTATAAATACCAAATTCGACTCAATAATTTTGGGGAAAAAATTTCTATTCAATGATATACTAAGAGTCATTTATACAAAACCAAAATTTGCAACATATAAAAATTTGTTGTTTTTGGGCTATAGGAGGTACTCAACTATAGGGATTGTAATAAATCAGTACCTCAACTTTCATTTGTAACATGTTAGTACCCCAACAACTTTAATTCATAACATGGTAGTACTCTAATTTACAATTTTGTAACATGGTAATATCCCTAGCCGGTTTTCAGATTACTAACATAAAACAAGGACCAAACTGAAATTTTTCAAGTAGTACCCCAACTTACTTGCCTTGTCCCCATGATGCTGCTTTTCTATTCTCTTTCTTTTCTTTTCTTTTCTTTTTTTTTTTCAATTTTTTAACTACTAATTATAAGTTAATAAATAATTTTTAATAATAATTTTTAATAAATTACATATTTTTTAAATGTGAGTAATTGTGATGATGATAATAAAAAAAATATTTTGTCTTCAAAAAAATTAATTTAAATAATCAAATTATTCTCTTCAAAAAAAAAAATTACTGGTTTGTTTTAAACTTAAAAAAAAAAAATTCAAATTGATCTTGTCTCCAAAATAAAATCATGAAGCTCAACGGTTGATTTTGATCAAGTAATAACATAATCTTAAAAAAAAAAAATCAAAATCAACAATAACAATTTTTTTAAAAACAAAAAAATTAGCAATAGTAATTGCTCAATCTCTCATTTCAATGAAAAAAAAAACATTCACAATTTGAAGTTAACAATTAATTATGAATTTTGCATTCTAATAATTAAATAATTATTTTATTAGTTTTTTTTTTTTTTTACATAGATATCCCTAAATCTATCTTAATCTAATGAGAGAGGGAGTAGGAGTCGAACATGGGCTGTGCCGGAAGAAGCTCAGCGCCTTAATCAACTAGGCTAAAGCTTGCTCCTAATTATTTTATTAAGTCAATCATAATATGTACATCTAATTAAGAATTTCTTTTAATGGATAAACTATGAAGTATGTGCTAATTGCGTTGTTCTTGACACATTTCTTTTTAATTTTCAAACATAAATCACATTTTTTAATATAATCTTTTAAAGTATTATTATTATTATTATTATTAAAAACAGAAAGGAAACATATAACACAATAATAAATAATAATCCATTACACCACTACCACCTATGGTGTTCGGATTAATGAACCAACACCACCAGTCAAAAAATTGTTATTGAGAATGATTGAAATGTGAGTGGCGGTGAGTGGTTAATAAATTACAATGTAATTTGTGAAAATGTGAGTAATAGTGAGTGGTTAATAAATTACAATGCAAGTGATTAAAATTTAATTTAATAACTCTCTTAAAAAAAATTATTTAATTAAACATATTGGTCGACTAATGGTGTTGATTCATCAATTTGAGCACTGTAGGTGGTGGCCGCGTAATGGATTGTTGTTGATATTTGCATTTTCTTTCTCGTTCTTAATAATAATAATAATAATAATAATAATAATTCTTTAAAATTTTATTTTTAAAAATTTAAAGAGAGTAATTTGATTATTTATTTTTTAAGAGAAAATAAATTTTTATGCTATCATCATCACAATCACTTACATTTAAAAAAAAATGTAATTTATTTAAAAATTATGATTGAAAATTATTTATTAATTTATAATTAATAATTAAAAAAAGCAATGAAAAAAAGTAGCAGTGTGTGAGGCCAAGCAAAAAAGTTGGGGTATGACATGAAAAATTTCAATTTGGTCCTTGTTACCTATTAGTAACATGGAAACCAGTTAGGAGTACTGTTATGTTACAAAATTGTAAGTTAGGATACTAGCATGCTATAAATTAAAGTTGGGATATTGGTTTGTTACAACTTTTATAGTTGGGGTACCTCCTATAAAAATTTGCCGTTGTTTTTGTGATAAGAAACAAATAAGTAATTTTTATTCTTATCAAATATTACAATTGTTTAGATTTAGCCCTTCCACCTTTCAATTCTATGTTCGTTCCTAGGTGAATCATGAACTAGTAGATAGTGGTCAGCGGGTTCAATAGCAGTTCAATTACCAGTAGTGGTTCACGGTTTAACAAGCTAACTGTTCTAGTAAGCTCTTTTTTATATAATTATGGCGATTCACTTATAGTTTTGGCATGTTCAAACCAGTAGTCTAGCCAAAAGTTTTGATATTTTATGAACCATTGCGATTCAATAAAATTTTGAACCTGAATCAGCTCAAAAGTTCTACAATTTTAATTATGGTTACGATATAATGACAGTTCAATTTCGATTTGAG
>CATIWJ010245606.1:0-13756 GCA_949640765.1 Croton laevigatus | reverse complement strand
TTGTTTCCCTTTTCACTCTCTTTATATTTGCAACCACTCGGCGGGTCATTGTTTTCTTTTTCACTTATTTTTTTCTATTATTTTGTTATTTTCTAAGACATTAATATCTGTTGAAATTTTTTATTTCCTTATAACCTTTGTCTACGTGTGGTTTATATTTTCTTTAAATTTATGCTCCGATAATTTATTTAAATATATTTGCTCTGTCTGCTGTTATTTAGATGCTGCCTTGTTTATGAGTTGGATTTCTCATCTTTTGTGTTTTATTTTTATTATTTGATGAAATGAACTTCTTAATTGTTACTTTTTTTTATTAAAATTGATTTATTATGATTGACTTGATATGTATTATGGGTTTAATTTATTTTTTAAATAAAAAACCATTGGATAAACCCACGGACTATCTAATCCACCCTGTAGCCCGAAAAACCCAACCCGCAATGGTGCAGGGCGGAAATAGGTTTTAGGGAACCCGCCCCGTGCTCAACCTAGAAATGTAATCCAAAAAAGAAAGAATATTAAACAATAACAATATTATAATTTTATAAATAATAGATATAATAAATTTAGTAAATATAAAAATTATTGAAGAAACTAAAAATAATTTAGAAAAACACTATGGAAAATTGCGGTGCACGCCTCCACATCCTGCAACGACAAGCTCAGAATTTCTGGCGGGTAACTCCCTCTTCGAAGTTCAAAACAACGGTGTTTTTTTTTTTTTTTTTTGAAAACTTTCTTATTTTCAAGTTTCTCCTATTCCTGGAAAGAGAGACTTTTTTTGTTTTGTTACAGAAAGACCGAAACTTTGCTCAGATGAATTAAATCCCCGCATTGAATGCACCCAACAACCAGAAAGTTATGAAATTCAATTCAATTTCTCTGTGGCACCACCCAACTCGACGATATGGTCCCATTTCTTTGTGGTAATTTTTGTTTTTTCTGTGTTATATTTACTTCCGCATTCTTATTTTTCTCTTTATACAAACACTTGCCTTTTCAAATACGCTTCCAAATTTTGAATAATTATAAGTTTATAGTATACCCATTTTAAGACTTCCCTTTCATCTTCTTTAATACAGCTGCATTTGTTTCATCACAATCGTTGGTGGGTGTTATTCCTAACAGTGTTCTAGTATGATTGATCATTTTATAATGCATAGTTATTGTAATTAAGAGCTTTGATTGGCACTGCCCCTGAGTTTTTGAGGAATAGTGAAATGGATGGCTTGAATGTAGACAAGGATCATGAAGTTGCTTACAAGAAGAGAGAAAATGGGATTTCTCGGCCACCCCCAGTTAATCAACACAGACGTTCTAAGAGGTAATAGAGTTTCAGAAATGAAACAGTTTTTGGATGTTTGCTTATTCAATGAATATCTGCTCTATATGGGTTTGTATCAGGTTGTGTTTATTTAATATTAATAGTATTATGTTTGTTTCTTGAGTTTTTTTTACCATTTTTCTGACCTTTAATGGAGTTGTTGTTGCAGGATTCTTTATTGTTTTGGTTGTTTTATTAGTTTGTGGAATTGTCTTTTTTTGTGACCATTTCTTTGTTTAAAAATTGAAAATAGGTTGGAAGTGTGAAGTTGAATGTTCATTTAAAGAAATTAATTTAGGATCCTAAGGGTTTGATAATGATGTCAAAGGATTAACATGGCCAATCTCATGTAGTTGGGATTTGGAAATTTGTGTGATAAGCTAGTTGTGGAGTTGATATGCTAATTTTATACTGAGAAACAAGTAGATAGATCATCTTTCAATTGCAAATTCCCATTGAAAATCTTGGTTTTGGAAAAAATGATCTTGAGTGATTCTTGGCAAAAGATTTATTGACAACATCTCATCTATCTTTGCTGTTTTGTTTTAGTGCTTTGGAAAGGAACTTAGATATTTCTCGAGATGGAGCGTTGCATATGAAGAAGAACCAGAATGGAACACAGGTGAGGCAACTACATATTTGTATCTTCTATGTTATGCCATCTTTTCCAATTGCAGTCCTTGGCAAGGATTGACGTTCTTGATAAAAAAAAAATAAAATATCTAACTAGTTTTTACCCTGCCTGAATCTAACAGATGTCACCACTTCCAAGAAGGGTTTATAGGACACAAAGTCCTCTCCATGAGTATGCTACTTGCACAAATAAATATGCTTCATCAAATAACCGAGCCACCTTAGAAAAAGATGTAAGCATTGGACTGTTTCCCTAGCTTCAATTTGCAGGATTTTATCTGATTTTATTAGAAAACTGACTTGCAGATTGAGGGGTTGCAATTACGTTTGCAACAAGAGAAATCTATGCGAATGATGCTTGAGAGGGCAATGGGTCGAGCTTCAAGTACACTATCTCCCGGACATAGACACGTCGCCACTCAGGTAACTTTGCTCTTACGGATTCCATCCAACAGAATTTTAATATTTCTTCTGGTGGCGGCGATCATACTTGCATCCAGAGCTATTGTTTTTGTGCTTGAAATGTTTCTAACTGAAGCATTAGTAGCATCAAACGATTCATTTAGCTTTTACTTATCAATGGATGCGAAATAGGCCTTAGTTATACAAATACTCATGAGTAATCTATAACATTCTTCTTTTCAAACTTTCCATCTTCTAATAAAATCATTTGTGGCCAAAATTACTTTGATAATGGTGTTCTTGGTTTTCCAGCCTTAATTTCACTTAACACCACTTCTACTCACAGTTTTGTAGTGGAGCCAAAGTTACTCTATTTCCCTTCTAATAATTATTTTTTGCATTGCTCGTACATAGAATAGTAGAGATTATTTGACATTCATTTTATCCATTAAAGTTAACTAAAAGTTAATGCGTACTTCAAGAACATACAAGTTCACCACTTCAATTGACTGTATTGCTCCTATTATTCATGCTGAAGTAGGGTTTATCACCATAAAATTATTCTCTAGCGTTCAAAAATGCAATAGCATATTGCCCAAGTTGGCTTGGTGTACATGCATACGTATTCTTATATGTTTCTGATCAATCAAGTTTAGAGTAACACGCAATCATTGATTGTTGTCAGACGAAAGAATTGATTCAAGAGATAGAGTTACTGGAAGAAGAGGTGGCAAACCGTGAGCAACATGTGCTTTCTTTGTACAGGAATATTTTTGAACAATGTGTTAGCCAACCTCCTTCTCAGCAAAACTCATATTTTGCTTCCCCCGCCCATGCAAAGCAAGCATCCAGGAAACACCCAAGTATCATTTCAAGTGCTTTTTGTTCCTCAAAAAAGTTTCCTTTGAGACCTCTGCAAGCTCTAGTTTCTATCAGTGATTCAGGGAAAAGAACCTCGAAGGCTTGTGATGCTTCACAATTTGATGGGAAAAGCGATATTCACTTCGAGAAGACTTGTTTTGACCAGATCAGGGTATGATATTTTCTTATTCTTTAGATTCTTTCCTGGGACAGTGAATTTTTCTACAGGAGAACTTGTGTTCTCTGCTTGCATTTTTGTGATAAAATGAAATTTATTTTGATCTTTTCAATGTCTACAGCTTTTGGATTTTTTCTTCTCAAAATATCAGTCTCATATGTTGATAAATATTATCAATTCATTTCCTGCTCTTTCACTACAATATCTATCATCCAACTATGCATTTGGAAAATTTGTTAGGAAGTTGGAAGCCGTTGCATGTGTAGATATTCTCGCTTTCCGATTCTGTCATGAGTATAGGAAATTTGAAGAAAGTGAATTTCTTGCTCAAATTCGTCTGCTTCTGAATTCTTTTGGAAAATCATTCCAATCTTTTTCTTGCTTTTCTTTCACAATAAGCATTTGATTTTACTATTAATCATTTGGAAAACTAGACCTATGCAAGCAAAATCCAGGGTATTTGGTTCATAAAAGTTTATAACTCACCCAGGTTTCTCAAAGTCACCTTTGTTAGATTGAGTTGAACATTTGAGTAACAGATACAAATGAAATTACATCTCATTTTTCAGTTTGAAATCAAAATGTAGTACTCTATGAAGATGTAATTTAAAATCATTTTTATTCTTCAGTTGGATTCCATGTAACATTTGAAAGAAACTGCTCTTTGTCTTTTTATCTGAAATAGGATTTTAAAGAACAAAAACTTCAGGAGGAAAAAATCTAAAATCAATTGTTTCTTCTTGCATTGATCTTGTGGCTGGACTTGTTCAAGGGATTTTATTTTCATTTGTTATCCTGACAACCTTTACTCCTTCTGATGGTTAAAGTATCTCAAATGCTTGGTCATCTGAACTTTCCTCATCTTTGCTATTTCTCAGGCGCATGAAAAGATTCCTACAGCAGAGAAAACTTCAATGCTGAGAACTCTGAAAGATCATTTACACCAATGCCCAAGCAAACTGTCTGAGGAAATGGTCAGGTGTATGGCTGCAGTATATTGCTGGCTTCGCAGCACAACATCTGTGGCTCCTGGTAGAAACAGATCACCTATATTGTCAAGGTCATCCACTAATGTAGTACTCCCTCGACGTGGTATTTCAGAGGACCAGGATTGGTCTTGCAAATCCATGGTAGAAATATCTTGGATATCAACTGATAAAAATCAGTTCTCTCGCGCATCTTATGCCATCAATAACTATAGGTAAAATTTTAAATACATAATCAGTTGAAAAATAAAGAGGAGAAAATTTAGGAGGGATATAGTGGATGTCTAATTTATCTTCTAGTCCACACAGATTATTGACTTTCATATCATGTATTTCATCTTTTTGATTTCAGAGTTCTAGTGGAGCAATTAGAAAAGGTGACTCTCAGTCAGATGGAAAACAATGCTAAAGTTGCATTTTGGATCAATGTCTACAATGCCCTTGTTATGCATGTAAAGATCACTAACCAAGTATTTTCCTTTGTTGGGTTAGTTGTTTAAAGCGTGACAAAGAGTCTTGTCTTGGGCAGGCATATTTAGCATATGGAATCCCACACAACTCTCTAAGGAGGTTAGCATTGTTTCATAAGGTAGTGCACTTCCTTATTCCTGTTTATCTATAAATTATTGAAATGGAAATTCATGGTAGGCTGGCAGTAAATTGGTAGTATTGCCATGAGGACATCTTGTCTAGCACTCGGGTTCCACATATTTGCTAAAAGCATACTTTTGAGCAGTTCCACTTATTTTGAGCTTCAAATTTTATTATCCAATATGTAAATAAATGGGAATTAAATCATCAATTTTAAACTGAACCTGATGGAGATAAAATTAAGAGTAATTTAGCCAAAGTACTAAGAAGATGGACATACTTCCAGTGGGGTTATATCATAGTGTCTTTCTTTAACCTTTGTTAAATTACCACATGCATTTGTCAGAATTGATGGGCATTTATGTTTAGTGCAGGCTGCTTATAACATCGGAGGACATATCATTAGTGCAAATGCCATTGAGCAATCAATATTTTGCTTTCGTACACCCCGGGTTGGAAAGGTGTGATTTCTTATCATTTTGCTAGCTTAACATTGTCCAGAGAATCATCAATAATTCTATGCGGTTGTACCACAAGCCCCTCTTTTGTCATTGGTCAACCCAAATTGTATACACAGATTAAACAATCATGTTATTGTAGTTATCAGTGTAGTGTATTTGGATATTGCATTCAGGTTATTCTTGAAAGCATCTTTGTTATATTCACTTCAAGATGTATAAGGCTAGTTATTTGCATCAGCAATCCCTTTGTGCAGATGTTGTTGCATTTTTCAGTGATGTTGTCTTTTTCTTTTCACAGTTACTAGTCTTTGTGCTTTTCTGTAAATGCATGGACACACATACATACACATACAGGGTTCAAATGCAGAATTTGAAACCAGAAATGCAGAATTTTTCTGGCTTCTTTTGCGTGTTGAGCCATGAAGCTTGTAGATTTACTTGATTTAACTGCCAATAATTCACATTTTTTTCACTCTATTTCTCTGTTGGAGATATTAAAATCAATATCTTGGCTGAATTATCTTATGAATTTATAAAATCATTTTCCATGTTTCCTAAACTGGACTCGTTTTGTACAAATTACAGTGGCTTGAGACCATCCTTTCCACTGCCTTAAGGAAAAAATCTGGGGAAGAAAGGCAACTAATCACCTCCAAGTTTGGTCTTTCAGATGCCCAACCACTAGTTTGCTTTGCCCTCTGTACTGGAGCTTGTTCTGACCCTGCGGTAATTTACTGCTTCCTCTTTAGCACAAATGCAGCGAGACTCAGTGATTCAAATAGTTTATTTACGTTTTTATTATGCCTGTACCAAACATATCCTCACTGTTGCTTCCAAATACAATCTGATCTTCATTAACAGCATTTTATTTTAACTTATTTGTAGTTAAAAGTCTATATGGCATCAAGCGTTAAAGAGGATTTGGAGGTTGCAAAAAAAGAGTTTCTTCAAGCAAATGTTGTTGTGAAGAAGTCAAGGAAAATATTTCTACCCAAGTTGCTTGAAAGATTTGCAAAAGAAGCCTCAATGAGCTCAGATGATCTTCTCAAGTGGGTAACAGAAACTGTTGATAAAAAACTCCTCGATTCGATTCAGAAATGTATCGATCATAGATCAAGAAAGCCGTCGCAGATTATAGAATGGTTACCTTACAGTTCAAGGTTTCAATATGTGTTTTCAAAGGACTTAACAGAGAAGCCATGGTGGGTATGAATTTCTGTAGCAAAATGCCTTGTTGGCAAGGGCAGAAACACAATGTCCCTATTACAAAGCAATTCAATATTATTACTTGAGTTGGGGACGATGGGAAGGACATTAATTATGAGTACTTGTTTGTGAAATACATTTATTGTCCATCTGATTTTTGTCTATTCTAGATGATTAGATTTTTAACTTTGCCTTACAACCACTGTAATATATAGATTGACAATTAGTTGACTTTAATTAGTTCAATTTCATTAGTTGCAGTTGATGCCTTCGAAAACAGCATTCCCTGGAGAGTCGAACAAGAACTGAAATTTCTTATAATATCCTGTGAAAGGTCTTAAAAACAAGAATTATAAGTTTCCAGCTAATTCTTTCCCTTTTTTCCTGAATCTCTAATCACTATAGGCAGCTACTACTTTTGTATCTGCTTCTTTGCCCCCATTGTAAACTTTTTTTTTTTTTTTTTCATAATGGGTTATGTGGATACAAGCTGACAATAAATCCAAATATTCCAATACCTGATCTTCAGCTGTTTGGCATATTGTAAGTCTATAATTTAAGGCAAAAATATGTTGAAAATGTTGATAATGCAAAGGAACTAGGAAGTACCATGTGGAAAATTTTGAATGTTAATTAGCAAATCTTAAGTGAAATATACTTTAAATAGCAAGATTGCATTGGGTAACCTCTGTTAAAACTTGCAAACAATTTCTTCTTTTCTTTATCATCATCATCATTATTATTATTATTATTATGAACATTCTTTCTTGTTTTGAGAACTGAAAACTAATTGTTTGATTTGAAAATTCGGATTGGTTATAGAAATTGAACTTTATATCAGAGTTTATATCAAGCTTACAATAAGTTTTCCAGCAGTTTATAAAACTTCATTTGTAATACATACTAGTAATTTATTTAAATTTATTTACGACAAGTTTATAAGAATTAAGATCTACAAAGGTTTGCCTAGAAAAAAAAAATCCACAAAGGTTAGTTTATAATTTGATTACCATTGATTGATTATATTTTTACACAAACAACTGTTTAGGATTTTATTTTTGGAAAATTACGATTTCATCACTACATATATTATGATTTAATCTTCCGATTTTTGTAAAATGGCTTTAAGATCATTACAGTTTGGTACTATCGAACAAAATGGTCACCGTTTGTTAACTCCTTGATTTTCCTGTTACCTATGAACAATTTTATAAAAATCAGGTGAAAAATTATAATATTGGCCAAAATATAGTGATGAAATCGTAATTTTGGCCAAATGTTATGATAAAATTATAATGGCTTTTCCATCTTTTCTTATTGAGATATCGGAGAAAACACCAACTTAACGACACAGTGGCCATTTTTTTCCACGTTACCAAACTTTAATTGCCCGAGAGCAATTTTGTAAAAATTGAGTGATTAAATCATAATATTGGCCAATTGTAATTTACCCTTTTACTTTATTACCTTCATGAATAACAAATAGAACATGGCCTATCATTATGTATCACTGCGAACTTTTTATTTCGTTACAAATACACCATATTTTGAACTCTGTTACTAACATACTCTCAACTCATATATTATTACAATTTTTAATTTTGGATAAAATTGAAATAAATTATATTTTGCAGGATCTTTCATAATATTGTTAGGAATTAACAATTATATAGGGATCTATTTGGAATTTAATTTATTAAATAAGCCACATTAGCAGGTTGTTATGGCAATTTGTTGGTCGGCTAGGTGTAAGTCTCCTCTATATTTGGAACCCCTCAAAGGGTATGGTCACCCACACTTAGTCTGAGAGAATGTCGCCCTCACCTGGACTCAGGGTAGGATCGCTCTTTATTTTTGCTATCTAGTGATTTTTTGAATAATTTATTAAAATATGTTGATTATATTGATAGGTTTGATAAATATTTAAATTAATATTTAACTAAAGTGAGTAATTTTGAAATATTTAATGTTTGTAAATTCATATCAGGGCAAAAGTGTTATTTCTTTAATTTTGAAAGTTATGTGCAATTTATTTAGATGTTAAAGTAGGAACATGCTATTTTGTTAAATCACCCAAAAGAATAGTAGTCTTCACGTGCTAAGTAGCATTTGATTTCAAACTCCCAAATTCTAGCTTGGCTAAGGAGCGGAATATATGCTTTTGAAACTTTAGTGATATAATAGATAATTTGCAAATATTATGGTAGAGTGGGCATCGGCCGAGGCTTGGCGATTCATGGGTCATCAAGAGCGTGAACTTTAAATGGACCAAAGCACAGCGGGCTTTGGTCGAGCCGGTCAACCAGTAGGCTACGGTTGGTGAGTCAAAATTTTGGCCGTTTGAGCGATTTTGGTCGGTTAATAATCGATTAACTCTATGGGTGTGCAAAATTCAAACTGACCCAACCGAATCGATGCGTTCGGTTCGATTTAATCAGGTTGATAGGATCACATCAATTTTATTTTTAAGAAAAATCAGAATTTTGTTCGGGTTAATTCAGTTTAAACCGAAAAAAAAATCGACAATTTTCTTTGTATTTTTGCTAAAAGTTTCGGGGCCCGACTGAACCGAACCTACGAGTTCGATTCGATTTAATCGAATTGATCGATTCGCTTTGAGTTTTAATATAAAAAATTTCGATTTTCGGATAACCGAATTCGACCGATGTACAACCCTAATTAACTCATAAGACCAGGCCAAAAATAGTTACAGTTCAAAAAAAATTCCAAACTTGAACCGGACCAAATATGTGGTGGTTTTGGGACGGGCCTTAATGGCCGAGCTGATGGCGGATTGGGTCCTATTAACCACAGTGGGCCAACCTGGACCATGACCACCACTATGTTGGGAAGCCAAAACAATCTTCGACATTCCAAGGATGAAACCATGCATTTGACCCTTTTAACAAATTAAAAATATCATATATGTTATGTGAAAAAATATTGAGATAGTGTTAAATGAATTTATATAAAAAAAAGTTTTAATTTATTTTAAAATCAACTTTAAATATAATAAAAAGACATTATGAAAATTTTAAAAATATATTGAATTCTAAAATTAATATGTTGTACTCTTATAATTTGGCAAATAACAAATTAAATACTGAAAGATTTTATATAACGAATATATAAATAAATTGGGAATAATGTAAATACCTCTTGTATAGACGAATGAATATTCCCACAAGCGGAAGCGATTACAGGATTGAGTATGCTAGACCGTCTATATAATATAAAATTCTACAGCGCTGTTTCATGATCTAAGAGCTTCAAAACGTATAGATTGAAGGAGCTAAGTGATGGGAGAAAGAAAACCTAATTTCTCTTTGGTAGCTACTGCAGACAAATTCTACGTATGTATTTTTTGTTGTAGTACCCTAATCTCTTATTAGGGGTATATATATATATATGTTGAGCTATTAGGGTTACCCATTAATCCTATTTTCTATCACAACTTGGTTACCTATGACTCATAAGTCATGAGTAGATCTTAATTAATTAAAAAACCAAATATTTAATTAATTCCAATAAATACTAATCTTTTTTTTTTTTAACAAAGATATATATACTCTACTCTCTATCTAAAGGGGAGGGGAGAAAGCGAATCGAACCCAAACACGGAGGCTTGGTAAGTAGAGCATCTACCATTGGGCTACTTTCTTGTCCGTAATAGGATTTGAAACCACGACCTTAAAGTCGTTAGGCATCACACTCAGCCACTAGACTAGATGGTTATTCCCCAACAAATACTAATCAGTCCCATATTTATATCCTGATTTATTTTTCTGAAAAATAATAATAACATATCTTAACATGATAAAATTGAGTATAATTAGGTCCCGGGTTCAAACATTAAAGGTAACTAAAGACAAAAAAAAAATTGAGTACAGTTAACCCATTTATATTAGTAAAGTGGATAACTATCATTTGAAATTAAAAAGACAAAAACTATCATTTGAAATTAAAAAGATAAAATTGACAATTTTGTCTTTATTACACTAAAATGACACCATTTATTAATGATATAAAAATAAAACTAAAAGGATATTTTTTGGGATTAGTGAATAAAACTATAAACGAACAGAACCAAATAGTGAGAGGTTTGCTTTGGTTCATTATGAAAATTTAGCTATTCGTGTTTGAGTTCGTCTCGAGCATTAATTTAAGATTTGAGTTCGGTTTAGTTACTATTTAGTCAGATTCGAGTATTTGGTTCGTTGGTTTGATTAAAGAGTTTGCATAACTACTAGTTTTTTAATCACTTGCATTGCACGCATATACTCATCTCAAGTGTTTTTTATATGCATTTTTATTTTATATAATTGTTGAACATTTTTAATTTTTAAATTTATATATTTGATAATAATTATTATTGTTATATGATACATAAAGCATGTTAAATTCATGAAAATTATTATAAACTTTAATCCATATGAAATAATTTTTAAAAAATTTTAACCAATAAAACTGAATGCATAAATATTAAAACTTTAATAAAATAAAGATATAGAAATGGTTTAAAGAAATATTATTCTTGTAAAAACTATTATAATAAAATCTCTTATTTTTATTAAAAAATAAAAGTGATATATCTTTTATGATACTACATATTATAAAAATAATTGAGAAATATTATTTTTACATTTATACTATTATAAATGTAATATCACATTTATCTTTTCAATTATAATGAGAGTTTTTATTGTATTTTTTTGCAATAATAATAATATAAAATTTATATTATTAATTCATATTATTTATCTCAATTTATTTTTTAGTTAAATAAATTAATCAAATGCATATAATTTTTTACATCAGACTAATATTTTTTTTATTAATTTAATTTAAAATATTTCATATTAATAACAGTTTCTTTTAATTCAACAGTTGGCCCAAACAAAAGTTTTACGGACACGCTTATGATTTTTTTGTTATATTTGGTTGATGGTTAAAATAAATCAATTTTAAAAATATAAATTTAATTACTAAAAAAAAATTGACCTACAAAAAATATATAATAATTCTTCTTGTTTAATATACTATTATAAAAAAGTAAAAATTAAATTATAGAAAGAAAATTAACATATCATGTTCTTTGATTCTTTCGAAAATTCGTTTAACTCAGTTGCATATTTAATATTTCACTATTGTATATTACCTTTGTTTTTTTCATTTTTTTACATTCACTATTTCACCAATACCAATACAAACCCACTTTTCACCAATATCAAAACAGAAATAATAATAAACAATTACTAAGCCTTTAAAACACTTACTTTTTTCACCAATACCAATAAAAAAATAATAATAAACAATTACAAAACTTACTATAAATGAAAATATAAACAACTCACAAAAACACTAAAAAACGGAAATGTAAACATATCATGAAAACGGAGGTAGTAGTATTTGTGAATTAATCACTATCATACAATAATTATATTTATAATAACTTTAAACATATAATAACAGTCATATATAAATACATTATCAATTAGTGATTTTTAAGTATTTATAATTATTCTAAGTATTTAACAAAATTATAACATAATGATAGAAAAAATAATCAATGAAAGTATATAGTTATAGAAAAAATAAGTGTTTAAATTTTTTAACGTAATTATAGTAAAAAATATGTCTTTTTCCTAAGTGTTCTATTTTTAAATTTTTTTGATGCAATTATTATTTTTTGTAGGAATTATTGTTATTGTTGTTATTATTATTATTATTATTATTATTATTATTATTATTATTTCAATCACTAAAAAATAATTTAAATGCTTAATTATGGAAATATTAGTTGTAATTTAAACTATAGTTTAGTAAATTGAAAATTTTAATAGGAATATTTTAGGCAAAATGTTCTCCCCTTATTCCCTTTTTTATAGTTATTAATAATTAATTATAGATAGGAATCATTAATTTTTTCAATAATAATAATAATAATAATAATTATTATTATTATTATTTCAGCCAATAAAAAATAATTTAAATGCTTAGCTATGGAAAGATTATTTGTAATTCAAACTAACCAATCAAATTCAAATTAAAAGGATAGTTTAGTAAATTTGAAATTTTAGTAGAGAACATTTTATTACTCCCTTATTTACTCTTTTATAGTTTTGATAGATATGGAAATTGCTCTTACTCATCTAAACATTTTTTTTTTTTGCAGTAAACATTATTTTCTTTATAGTACATATTATAAACATAATAAATAAAAGAAAATCTAAACTTATATAATGCACTAACAATGTTTATTCTAAAAAAAATACAACAGTGTTCATAAAAAATTAATAACAAATCATATTCTTCTCCTCCTCCTCCTACTATTGCTTTTCTGATAGAAAAAATAATAACATAAACTTCTAGGTAGGGCTGCAAACGAGTCGAGTCGAGCCGAGTATTGGACTGCTCGCGCTCGGCTCGTTTATTAAACGAGCATAAATTTTGAGCTCGAGCTCGGCTCGTTTATTTGACGAGCTTAAATAAAAGCTCGAGCTCGGCTCGTTTAGGCTCGATTATTTTCGAGCCGCTCGATAGTCTCCTGAGCTCGAGCTCGAAAGCTCGTTAAGACAATATTAATATATTTACAATCATCTATTCTTTACAATTAAATATTATACATATATCTTCCTCACCGCCATTGTGAGGAATAATCACAAAAGCAAATATTAATTTTAAAACAAAATAGTCACAGACTTGCAATAATTTTCAATATCTAACAAGTTTACAATATTTCCTATAATCAATCTAAAGGGAAGAAAATCCTTGCTAAACATAAAAATAAAGGGAAATTATAAAAAATCAAAGTAAATAACTAGCAAATTACAAGAAATTGATTTTTACACAGATCCAGTCTCAGACTTGGTTAAAACACACTTCAAAAAAGCTATATCCAAATAAGAAAGAAAGATCTTCATACGCCATACATAGCTTTCAATCCATCTTCATTCCCTTCTTCGTTTCTGTATCTCTCAGTATCATACTCACAAACCAGGGACTCTGCTTCAAAAATTAAACTTAATAAGAGAAAATAACTATTTAACACAACATATATAAAATATATATACTTGATGATCTAGAGGAAAGAAAAATCAATGATTAAAAATAA
>CATIWJ010245547.1:0-10060 GCA_949640765.1 Croton laevigatus | reverse complement strand
ATCTTTGAAAAGTTTCTCATAAAAGTTGTAGATCATTCTGTTATCTTTCCAACGCAACTTGAATCACCTCATTTGGATGTCTGTGAAGAGAGTTATGGCTAGAATACGAAAACTGCTCAAAGCTGGAATGTTGCAATTCTTCCAATAGGCATAACGTGAATGGTTGGCATATCTTGATGAAACGGCACAACTTGTTGTGTTTTGATGAAAACACCTGAACTAGTCCCTCAGCTTCTCCCACTTGTCTAAATCTTGTCCCTTTTCATGTATTTATCCAATTATGATCTTCCATTCAATGAAGAACGTGTGAAGAACTAGCAACATGGTCGCCAGAACTTCTCCTCGAAAATCCACCCTGTTCCCTTCGTTTTTTTGTCTCCTCTTCTTCTGCGAACTTGTAGATCATGTTCTACGCTTTTCAAAAAGCTAAAATTCGCCCAAAACGGACATTCCTAGCCCAAGATATGGCCAAAATACCGAAACAGCCCCCTCTGGAAATGTTTCAGCTGAACGTCCCGCTTCTCTAACATTGTTCACACCCAAAACGACATCATTTCACTTAGGTGCCTACATAACAATTGTAGAACTGGCTGTTAAGGTTCAAATGAGTCTGAGCTGAACTTGTTTTGATACTTGGAGCTTCAGATATGACTTACACAATAAAACCCGTTTTGCATATCCATACATCACATAATTCCTGAATTCCAAGCTTAATTTGATTAACATGGAGGCTGAATTGACTCTTGATCCCTTCTTGACATTTGTAGAGTTTTGTCTCATCTTTTCAACGGATCAAACAGATTTTAATTTAGAAATATACAACTTCAGATCTTGCCAAAAAACCAAACAAAGGTCAAGATAAAAATGCTGGAAATTCCTTCTCTTCGTGTCATTCCTGATCTATTTCCGTTCCTTTATGCAATATTAACCAATTATGACCTGAAAAGTAAAAAATAAAAATTAGTGCTAAAAATAATAATTAGTCACAGATATAAGTAAAATTAAGCACTAATCCTATAAAAATATATATATTTTTAGCACTTAACACTTTGGTATATCTTTCTCTTTTATTCCTAATTGATGATAGCCAGACCTTAAATCAATTTTTAAGAACATTTCTGCTCCCTTTAACTGATCGAACAAGTCATCCATACGTGGTAATGGATACTTGTTCTTTATAGTCAGCTTGTTTAGTTGTCTGTAGTCTACACATAACCTCATTGACCCATCTTTCTTTTTCACAAACAAGACCAGTGCTCCCCACGGCGAAATACTTGGTCGAATAAACCCTTTATCTAGAAGTTCCTGCAGTTGAACCTTTAGCTCCTTTAATTCTGATGGTGCCATTGGTGCAATTGATACTAGTGCTACGCCAAGATAAATGTCAATTGTGAATTCCACCTCTCTCTTAGGCGGTAATCCTGGTAATTCTTCTGGAAACACATTTGGGTAATCACAAACTGTTGAAATACCCTGTATTTATACTACATCTTTCTCAGCTTGCAACGCACATATCAAATACGCCATGCATCCCTTTTGGACTAATCTCCTCTCTTCCATAACCAAAATCAGGTTATTCAGGTACTCTCTTCGCTTGCCGACCATTGTCACTTCTTCTCCATCGGGAGTTTGTAAAGTTACTCTTTTCTTCTCACAGTCTACTATTGCTTTGTGTCTTGATAGCCAATCCATTCCCAAGATAACATCAAACTCCTTGAAAGGCAATTTTAACAGGTTTTCCAAAAATTTTCTACCATGAACTACTATAGGGCAATCCTTCACTACTCGATTAGTTTTTATCTCATCTCCTAAAGGATTGGTTACTAATATTCCATGTTCATCTAATTCTACTTTCAGATCTTTTATTTTGCAATTTTCCATGCATAAGTATGAGTATGACGAACCAGGATCTATTAAAGTATAAATTGTAGTATCAAATATAAGAGGTCACCTGCTATAACATCTGGAGCTTCATCTTCATCTATGGTTCTGAGTGCATATATCCTAGCTGGTGCTCTAGACTCATGTATCAACTGTCTCTGATTGAATTCTTTATTGCCCGAAGTTACTTCCTCTACCTCAGCCTCTACCTCGGCCCCCGACTGGCTGCTGTCCTTCAGTGGTTGTAGGTGTGTCTGTCTTCCTCCTGGGACAATCCCATTGTTTATGATCAGGTGATCCACACATGAGACATTTTCCTGTGATTAGCCAGCAATCTCCTTCATGTTTTCCGCCATAATATTCGCAATTAGGATGTGAGTAGTTTTCACTACCACCCCCAAGATTAGCATAATTCTGCCTAATGTTTCCTCTGCCAGCTCCTCCAGAACTAGCTACTGAACCAGTATACCCTGTTTTACCACGATTGGCTCCCTGGCTCTGTCTCTGACTTCCGGTTCGCTGCCTCTTATTTGATTGTTGATAGCTACCCAAAGTATTGTGAGTTTGTCCTCTCTTCTGTTGGATACTTTGTTTTTTATCCCTTTCATCTTGCTGTGCCTGCACAATATCTAGTGCTGAGGCAAGCAGCTGAGAGAAAACTGAATGTCTTGTAGCAATTAGCAGCACTTTGATCTCATTATTCAGCCATCATAGAAACTTCTTACATTTCTCTCTCTCATCCGCTATGTATGCGCTTCCGTATTTGCTCAGTACTCCCTTTCATACTCGGTAACTGTCTTTCTTCCTCGGTGAAGTTGTAGGAACTCCTCACTTTTAGAGTTGAGGTATGCCTTGGTGATGAATTTCTTTTTGAATTCTCCTAAGAAAAATTCCCAGTTCCACTGTTCTGCTGACACCCTCTGTCGTACTGCATTCCACCAGATACGTGCCTTTTGTACTAACAAGGATGTAGCACATATTAGTTTTTCCTTGTCATTGCACTGAAGCTGATCTAGTGCTATTTCTGTTTCCTTTAGTTAGTATTCTACAACTTCAGCATCTTCATCTTTGCCCTTAAATTCTTTGGCCCCTTATTTTCAGAGCTTTTCAATCAGTGGTCTTCGCTCTTTCTCTGGAGTAGGTGCTGGTATGATGACATGTCGTAAGGCTTCTGCCAATTGTTGGACAATAGTTCCCTGATTAGGACATTCAGCTGCCGCTGGAATAGGTCTATGTCCAGATGCAACGCTGCATTGTCCGTAGGCTACATTCGGCCGTCTGGATCCATCATTTGGCCATTTTGATCCTTCAGCTGGTTGTTCAGAGGCATGTTGTTCCATTGGTAAAGGAACGTAGGATTCTATTTCTTCGCCTATCTCGACCGCTCTCTGAGAATTTACTTCCTCATACATCCTATAATCACAATATAATATAACCCGCTCAGTCAGCCAGCATATACGATATGTATTTTATTTTATTTATTTAATTTCCTATTTGGCATGTACAGGGATTTATATATTTATTAACTTTTCCTAATATATTGGTTTTTCCCATAATCGGTTAAACTAGAGCTCTGATACCACTAAATGTAATGCCCCTTATAGATCTACTGTGGTAGATCTATAACAGTGCTACAGATGTCTTCTACTTACATATTATAGGTATTTTTTTATTATTTTGTTATATTTTAATTCTAATATCTAAAGAGAACCTATTTAATTAAAGTTCTAAATTATTTAGCTTAATATCTAAATTAAAATTTAGAAATATCCCACACACAATATTACAAACCATATTGTAAATAGTATACATAATTTAAAAATTATTTATTTAGTATATGCTGATTATTACTAATTTATTGTTATCTAAGATAAAATATTTTACCCCAAAAGATAAAAATCTATTGCTGGCTAGCGATTGACGGTCTACTAAACCTCACTACCTCTGCTCTTCTTCGATACCTACAAGTTTAGAATGAACCAAACTTGCTGAGCGATTACGCTCAATAGATACTTTAACTATGAAAATAGCAATATTAATATTTACATGCATTTTAAAATTTAAAAGCAATAAATATTCATTTAAAGAAAACAATTCGATAATAAATATTAAAATAGTAAATAACACATTTGGAATAAATAATAAACAAATCAATACTAAATTTACTTATTTTAATTATTCAGGTGGCTCTACTAGGAATCTGGTGAACACAGGGATAAAGCTACTATATTTATTTTTAAAGTCTCGAATAACTCTAAGCCGTAGTCGGAGCATCATATTTTTGACCGAAGTCAGTTCTTTTAACGGCCATATTCAAATCATTCAAAGTCTGTATTTCTCTCAGCCATAGCTGGAATACCCAAAGTCTAATTTGGTTGTTCGCAGTACTGCTCAGTATATGATGCATCATACCCTTATCACACTAGTTCAACTTACCTAAGTAGAGCAAAATAAATATTTTCGAAGTATTATTCAAATCCATTCCAAATGGCAATTTAATCACAAATAATATATATCTTCCAAATCAAATTAAATCACAAATAATATATATCTTCCAATTTACAAATTAAATCACAAATTATCAGATTTTATAAAATTTATAATAAATCAATAGCAAATTTTAATTCATGCAATTTTAAGAAAATATATTAGTATTTTCGTAGTTAAAGTATTAAACCTTTATTTTAACGGTCTCCTCTATTCAACGGTCCTTTTTATTTCGGATCTTCTTCCTTCTTTTTGGACGGACCTAACGTCATAATTATATACATATTTTGTAAGATTTATATCTAAATATTTTTCTTTAAATATTCCTTTTTAATTTATTACTTAAATTATTTTCCTATAGTTATTTTAGATCCATTTTTATTTTCTTTATTAAATTGCCTAAATTTTAATTAATTAAGTCCTAAGTGTAAATATATATATTTTTGTAAGACTACTGTCCAAATATTTTCTTCTAAACATTCTCTTTTTACTTATTTTACTACAATCATTAATTTGGATCTATTTTCATTTTCTATATTAAAATCTCTAAAATTAATTAATTAAGTTCTAAATATAATTATATATATAATAATATATATTTTTTGTAAGAAAATAATGTCTAACTATTTTTCTTTATATATCTCCTCTTTTTATTTCATATTTTTAATTATTAAACATCCAAATATTATAAATCTAATCTTCAACTATTTTTATACTAAAATTAAGTCAATTTAATTAATTTATTATAGTTCCTGATTTATTTTTATTGTCTAAATAATTTATTTGGATCCCTAAATATATTTAATTTCAAAATAAGTACATTTTATTTAAATAAATAAGGCTGATGGGCTTAATTGAAAGATAAATTAAAGTTCTAGGGTCGATTACCTAAGAAAGGGTGGGCGGAGGGGTCAAAATGAGAACTCCAGAAAGAGTTGGGGCCGCGACGCAATATTTATTAAGCGGAGGGACTGATCTGGAATTTGGCAAGAGGAACGACGCCGTTTTGAAGGTCTGAGATGCGTGCCCTAACCGGAATCAAAACACTATCATTTTGGTCAAAACATCGTGTTTAAATCGTCTTCCTTGCCCGTTTGAGTCTGAAACGGGTCGCGATTCAGGTTTTGGATACCCAGCTGTATCTCTCGATTCCGGTGGCCGTCTTTGACGAGCCGCCTACCGAAATCTTCGTCTCTTCACCGCCGGCCGATTTACGGCCTCAAACTTGATGGAAAATGTTCGGGAGATGGTGAAAAATAAAGTCAAAGAGAACTGGTGCTAATAGTCGAATTTCGCCACTGACCCGACTGAAACTCCACCTTCCGGCCACTGGTCGCAGTGTTTCTTACGTCCAGATTGATCAGCAAACTCTTAGAAGTGGATTGATGGTCTTAGTTTCTAAAAATAATGTAAGATAGTAAAAATAACACAAATTTCTCTCCTCTGTTTTAGTTTTAAGTTACAGAGCATTTCTTTCTCTCATTCTTTTTAAATTTTGTTTCTCTTTTAACTCTGTTATCTCTTTTAGTCAATATTGACACGTTCAACACCTACCCATTGCAGCATTCCTTGACTCAAATCTTCAAATTTTTCTCCAAAATTCCTCACCAACCTTACCAACTCTGCCTAACATTTCATTCTGTCAACCTTTGCTTCATTTTTCTCTGCCGACCCCACAACTGTCACCATTAATATCATTATCATTATTATTGTTGCTGCTGTTATTATTATTATTATTTTTTTTTTTTGAAAAGGTGTCTACTTAAATTTCTTGCTTCAAAAAATTTCTCCGAAGTCAAATAGATAATTTAAATCACTTCAGGATTTATTATGCTAATTTAATTATTAGGATTGGGACACCGTGATTGACTACGGACCAATATTTATTTAATACAATTGTCTATAAAATTACACATTTGGTCCTTTTACTAATTTCCGTAACTAAAATTAGGCTGTGACAATTTGATCCAAGTAAGATTAATGTTTTGGATGTTATCAATCTTGTAGCCTCGGCTTGGACAATTAATGTTTAGGAAGAGACAATAGCAAATTATTTTCGACGCTATAAAATTTGTACAGGGGATGAAGTTTTAAGGAAATTAGATGAACCCACTTGTGAAAACGATATTCATGAACTTGAGCTCATGATTAATGATCTTAGCTATTGCAATAAAATGGATGTCAATAGCCTATTGGATTACTCGAGAGAAAATGCTACATGTTCAGAGGTCCAGAGCTTAGAAAAATTGTGGCTACTATCCTTAAAAACAATATTGATAATGAAGTTAAAGAGATACAGTACCTTTGGAACAAGTTACGCATAAGAAAGCACTTACTACATCTAGAATTCTTCACAATTTTTTGGTGCCGTTCGAGAATACAACACCAGAAATTTTGGATGCAATAAAAAAAGTTAGAGATGAGCTCCAACTAGACTTAAATTTCAAAAAAAAAAAAAAAACAACACTAAAATTATATTTCACTAAATTGTCTTAGTTATGTTTGTGTATGTTTATATAATTATTAATTTATGATATTAATGGGACTCTATAGTTACATAAGGATATTTTAAAAATATATTATTTTATTATCTTATGAAATTTATTAAATTTTCAACTGACCAAGTTGGGACAGAGGAAAAATATTATCTTAGAGAGTTTATTAATTTATCGAGTATCACTTTAAAAAGGTTATACAGTATTACTAGTCTTCCTTCTTCCTTTATGATATTTCATTTCTCTTTTTTTTTTTTTTTTTTTTGTTAAAGAATAAATAAAACAGTCATCTTCATTAACTTTATATAAATACTGCAACTGTAACAAGTTAGGCATATAATAGGGCTCGAAAATGGTCGACTGTCTAGTTTATCTAAGGAGACAAACTGAAGAAGGCTGGCTAGGATAAACATGGCCAAAAAACAGAACAAAAACAACACAAAGTTTTAGTAGATGCTAATCCAAATGGCCATTTTCATACCAGGCCGACCTGGGTTTTCAAAGACTCGAGTTTATTTATTTATTTATTTTGTTATTTAAGAAACCCACTCTCCTTATGACCTGTTTGGATAAAGGTAGTAGAAGGTTTATTAAAGTAATGTAAATAAAAAGTAGGGTAGAGTGATATAACCACAATCAGGGGCGGACATATTAAGGGGCCTGGAGTGCACAGCCCCCACCAAACATAAAAAATTGTTTAAGCTTTATATAAATGAGCCCCACCTAATTTTAAAATAGCAAAAAATGGAAACTCCAAGAATGACAATGCCGGTCATGGGATTGAAAAAATCAATTCTTCACAACTGTCTGATAACTTCATATAAATGGACCCCATCTAATTTTAAAATAATAAAAAAGGAAACTCCAAAAAGAAGATATAAAAAGCTTTTGCTCCATCGTTGCTTGCCTGTACTATTTCATCTTTCACCAAAACAGTTTCTCAATTGTTCTCTTCTTCTTCCCTTAATCTGGGTCGCTGTCGCTCGCCATTATCAAACCGGAAACTACAGCAGGAGTGGCCCCACCAAGAGAAAAATTCTAGGTCCGTCTCTGACCACAATTTTATTATT
This sequence comes from Croton laevigatus, assembly GCA_949640765.1. Lineage (NCBI taxonomy): Eukaryota > Viridiplantae > Streptophyta > Magnoliopsida > Malpighiales > Euphorbiaceae > Croton > Croton laevigatus. The sequence goes on along the minus strand of CATIWJ010245547.1, from coordinate 2,127 downwards.
TATAAGGAAAGTAATGTAATTTTAAAATTTAACATTCTAATTGTTTGAACGGAATAAAATATTAAATTTTATTATTAAAAAAATAAGGAGAAAAAATCAATGAATATGGGTTGGAAAATTGGGTGTTTAGGGCAATTATTAACCCTTGAGATTACATCCAAAATATATTACTATTAAATTAAAATCCTTCCCAAACAATTCATCAATATTACATTACCTTACCTTGCTCTCTCAACCATTCAAATAACCTTCATCTAAACAGAAATAGGGATTTAGCCTCTGGGTCTTGCCCACACCCAGCGGACCAATTGGGCCGAGCCGTATCCAACAACACTGCTAATTTTCTTCGGCCTTAAAGAATTGAACAAAAAGATATCGCATCTTTCTTTGCTTTTGATGTAAAAAATTGGAATCAAAATTTGATAAAATTGGAAGTAGACTCAAAAATTGAATTGAATACGAAAGAATCGAAGAAGGAAGAGAAAGATCGGTGAAGTTGAAAATAATGGAAGAGAAAGAGAGAGATGGCCATTTTTATCCGCATAAAAATAAGAAGGGCCATTATTATCCTTCAAAATTCCAAAATAGCCATATATAAAAGTTAAAGGGACACATATTTGTTTAGTTGTAAAGTCTTTTTCCTGGGCGGTGATTTAAAAGTGGGTGAGGAAAGAAAAAATTTTAAAATATTTATAATATCTAAAAAATTATTTATGTGTCTAGCTATTTTGCACTATGTTGTGAAATCGTCATATGTGCGTTTTAAATATAAATTGACAATTTTTTTTTATTAAATTAGTTTTATGAAGAATCATTCAAATCCACTATTATAATACCTGTATAAAAAAAACTGGCAAATTTTATTTAAAAAAAGGGATGATATCATTGCTCTTTGTTTAATGAACTTAAAAAAATGGGGATTTTGGAAGTTTTCCCCTGGAAAGTATCTTTCGGCTGGACCAAACCCCTTGGCGCAAAGACTTTGTAGTCCCATTTGCATTATACTTGACCATTTCATCTGATCTCGGCATGGTGAAGCTATTATAATTACTGGATTCATGTTCCCTTTTCTAAATTCCTTAATTATTTCTAGTTTCATTGCTTGATCTATAACTCTGATTAATATATGCTCTTTTGCTACTGTTTAAATCCCGAATTTGTTGGGATTGTATTACTAGTTTTCTTTCTTAAATATTAGCATTTCTTTCCCCAGAATAGTAGAGTCATGTCGGGATGTGGTTGCAGTTCGTTTCTTCCAATTTGTGATAGAATCACAAAGATTCTTTGTTTTTTTGGTATTGAACGGGCCAATTTCTATGCTAAGCTAGAAAATGAATTGGAGGAACTCATAATTTATAAGGAGCAATTGGAGGAAAGAGCACAGCGTGTAAGGAGGAAAATCAACATATATCAGATGAAGAAAAATGCACTCAATGAAAGTGTGGAAGATGAAGAAAAATGGGTCAATCAAGTAAGTCGCTTCCAGGAATATTCGAGCGAAAAGGTCAAAATAGCTGAAGAAGAACTCCGCAAGAAACTTATCAGATGGTTCTTTCCTAGGGATTGCTTTGCTTTTAATAAAGTGGGAGACGAAATAAGTTCAGCACGCGAAAGGGCGATTCGATTGATAGAGGAGGATAATTTTCAAACACAGCCTAGTAATCCAGCCAACGAGATTTATATGCCACAGAAGGTAGTGGGTTTTGAATTGAAATTTGAGGAAATCTGGAAGCAAATTGAAGACACAGATGTAAAAATTAGTGGGTTATACGGTAGAGGTGGTGTAGGCAAAACAACACTGCTCAGGATGATCTATGATAAGCTCTTGAAAGGAAGTGACATGGCAATCTGGGTTGAGATGCGAAAAGAAGACCCAGTAGGAGTAATTCAAGACGCTATTCGCCAAAATTTTGCAATTTCCCGAGAAGATTGGGCAAATAAGACGGGAACAGACAAGGACACCATAAGGAAATTACTAAGAAAAGAGAAGTTCTATTTGTTGTTGGATGATGTGAATGCTCATCACCTTGGTTCAAATTTCCTGGAAGAAGCAGGGGTTCCTCTGGATGGTAACAACAATGGATCTAAAGTAATATTTTCTACACGGTCTGAGGACGTGTGCTGCAA
>CATIWJ010245523.1:0-11287 GCA_949640765.1 Croton laevigatus | reverse complement strand
ATTTTTAGGAATTATTTACATAAAGGCAAGAAAAAGCCTGGAAGTATTCTCTCCAACAATCAGGAAATTATGGAAGGAATGGGAGCTACGTTGTTTGCTTCTACAAAGCCTTGTGTTGCAGATAATCCTAATCTTTTTTGGATATCACCGGAAAGTTTCAAGAAAACAGTGGATTCATATATTGTTATGGGGTGCCTATTTGATGGCAGACAAGGTAGCAACACTTGCACTTGGAGCACTCATGAACAACATAGGAGAAGTGGAGGAAAGTAATAAGAAATTAGATGCAAATAAAAAATTGCCTGCATTTTGGGCACCATTTCTTCTATTGCATTTAGGTGGACCTGATACTATCACTGCCTATTCTTTAGAAGATAATGAATTATGGTTAAGGCATCTTCTCGAGCTTGGAGTTCAAACAGGAGTAACAATGTATGTGTTCCTTCTTTCTTGGACAGGTTCTTTGATCTCCATCATTGCTATTCCAATGTTTTTCGTCGGAATTATCAAGTATGGAGAGCGAACTTGGTGTCTTAAATCAGCAACCGTCGGGAAAATGAAAGAATCTGTCACCAGAAATACATTCAAATTGGAGCTTCGAGAAAGTGAACATCCAAATTCATTGATTAAAGCTGGTTACTTCTTCGATATTTTCAAACGTCTATTCGTTGATTTCCGTATCAGTTATCGAGATTTGAAAACTAGTCAATCAATTTTCGAGAAAATATCATTTGAAGAAGGGTTTGAAGTTGTTGGATTTGAGCTTGGATTCATGTATGATTTGCTCTATACGAAACGACAAATCATGCTCACACCCACGGCTTGTGTGCTTCGGTTGATCACTTTTATAACTACCTGCATTGTGTTGGTCTTGTTTTCTTTATCAAACAAGAGTCATTGTTCCAAGATTGATGTAGCCATAACCTTCTTGTTACTGATTATAGCTATTCTTCTCGAGCTATATGCAACAGTCTTATTAGTCCTCTCAGATTGGATGATTCTTCGACTCTATAAAGATCGCGAAAGGCTTCAATTCTTCGGTCTAGCTCAGCTATGTAGTCGTCAAAGATGGTCGAATTCCTTGGCACAATATAGCTTTTTAAGCTATTCCATCAAAAGGAATCTTGCATCGAAAGGAATTTTGCTATCAATTGGTAGGTTCTTCAACGCTGAGCAAAAAACTGTGGAAGTTTCTGGTATGTTGAAGGACTTCACGTTTTCATATCTCAAGAGGAAACGTGAGGGTCTTACAGTGATGGGGATTAATAGATGGACAAAGGAAAACTACGAGAAAGAGGTTAAGGATGTTTTAAAGCATCGGGGAGATTACGCGATTCACAATTTCCCTGAGTTGAAATGGAGTGTTGGTGTGGAGTTTGAACATAGCGTTCTTATTTGGCACGTAGCCACGGCTTTATTATTGCATGTTGAAGAGAACAAGCTAACAATCAAAGTTGATGATGGTTCTGAAAAATCTGAAGCACGACATGGAGAGAAAGAGCCAAAAGATCATGGAGAACAAACTCAAGCACCGAATAGTGAGCAGCAAAATGAAGAGCCGAGTGGGCGGCGAAATGAGCAAAGAACTCGAGTGTCGAGATGTGAGCAGAAAAATGAAGAGCAGCATGGGGAAAATGAGCAAGGAACTCAGCAAGTTGAAAAAAATGAACAAGTTGAAAAATATGACTACAAAGAAATCAGCAAGCTTTTATCAAGATATATGATGTATCTGCTTGTTATTTGTCCTTCAATGGTGCCGACTGGAGTCGGAAGGTTCGAATATGATCAAACAGCTTTAAGAGAAGCATCAGATGTTTATAAAAGTTATGAAAGTGTTCACTCTAATACCCTAAAGTACAAAAATATTATTACTTCTTGGGTAAGCAATCTTTTCAAAAACAGAAACCTTGTTGATCAATTTGAAGCTCGTGCTTGTGAAATGTTATTAGCTGAACGGCATTGGGAATATGTCCGAGAAAATGAGGAATATAAATGTGTGTTACCTCATGCTCGGAAGCTAGCATTTTATTTGCAGAAAATTCCAGAAAAATGGGAACTGGTAAGTGAGACGTGGATGGAAATGTTGGTTCATGCTGCTAGTCGAAGTAGAGGAAATGATTATGCAAAGCAATTGGGTCGAGGCGGAGAATTTATAACTCATCTTTGGTTCTTGATGGCACATTTTGGTTTAATGGAGCAAATTGACTTGTCATTTTATTATGGCATGGTACATAAAATGAGATGCTTTGTTATTTTAAGAGCAAAATGTTAGTTATAGAACATTGAAATGAAAATGTTTGGTCCTGATATAATTAATTTAATATTTTTTTTTCTTTTATAGGAAGATGAAGAAGATGAAGCAAGTGAAATTATATATTATGGGATGGTACATAAAATGAGATGCTTTGTTATTTTAAGAGCAAAATGTTAGTTATAGAACAATGGAATGAAAATGTTTGGTCCTGATGTCATTAATTTAATTTTTTTTTCTTATAGGAAGATGAAGAAGATGAAGAAAGTGAAATTATATATTGTGGGATGGTACATAAAATGAGATGCTTTGTTATTTTAAGAGCAAAATGTTAGTTATAGAACAATGATGTAATTAATTTAATTTCTTTTTCTTATAGGAAGTTGAAGAAGATGAAGCAAGTGAAATTATAGGAAGCAATGGTTGAACTCTTGACCATGCTTTTTGCGGTAATTTTATAAGTTATGGAAATCTATGTTATTGATTGTTTTGGTTGCTGAGATTTGCTTGAATTTTGTTTTCTTTTGCTGGGTTAGCATTTATTGAGCATTATTTAGTTTGCCTGTAGAATTGCAGAAGTGATTTAGTATTAGGAATAAGAACAATTGGTATTGATTTTTCTATTCAAGATTCAGCCTTGAGCTTGAATTTGTATTGCTTTTCTTTTTTATTTTTGTATTATCTTTTTCATTTCTCCTGTGTATATGATACTTGCTTAATATTTGGGTGCAGGTCCCTAACTCCAAGCCATATTGTATTTTTATTACCATGATGATTTCTTTTAGAATACAAGAATTATTGAACTTGTGCTTATTATTGTTATTCAATTTGAACTTTGCTTAGTTTGATGGATTGTTTTAATAATATTGTTTTAAATTGTAATTTAAGATAATTTATGGATTGGTATATAAGTAATTATGTTTGAAATTGTTAAAATTTGATGGTTTCAAAATTCTACCAAACTCTTAACAAACTATTATGGAGCAATATTTTTCAATTTGCGTCACCCAAATTAAAAAAAGAAACGGCCATTTGAGGTAGAAAAATTTTTTTTTGGAGCTAAAATCTTGGCTGCAAAAATTTTTTAGAAAAGCCTAATAAAATTTGTTTCATTTCTCTACTCTCTCCCTATTGAAAACAGTAGCCATCTTCGCTCGAGGTGCTTGGCTGCTACTGTAACCGAATCAGGAGGAACAGGTCGCCTTTTGTAAGTCCGGCGGCCCTTAATTCTAATGGTGGTATACTCTTCTTCTTGCCAGATATTTAAACATGGACCTAGCCTCCAGTTGCAGTTTCTCTTGAAAAACCTCCAACTGGGCTGCCGAATATGAGCTTTACTTTAGCTTCATCCATCATCAGAAGCCTCAAACTCTCATTGAACAGAGGTGTTATCTCTCAATGCTCCTTCACTCAAGTTCAATTTCAGTTTTAATATATCTGAGAAATCTTGTCCATTTTCTACTATCTATGAAATGGATTAATGCAAGTTTGAGAAGGGATAAATGTTTTTAAGAAGCATTAATGAAATGTTGATAGTGTTTGTTTGAGGTGGGATTAATAAATTATTGAAGAGCAGCATCATTATGTACAAGAACAAGAATATTTCTTAGCAGAACAATTTTTCAGTAATCATGAATGCCTATTTTAAGTTTTAGCAAAACAATTGTTGTGCCCTTTGATTTGTGCCTTTTGATATGTGTTCTATAATTTGTTCTCACTAGGTACAATAAAATCTATAGTCTTGCTTTTGTGAGTTCATTTCAACTCGGGAAATTTAATAAAACCTTCCTATGTTTAACTATATCTATATTTTTTTCTCTGTTTTTTTTTTTTTTTATGACAAAAAACTCCATGCTTTATATTTTTGTTGACGTTAAAGCCTTTTTATCTATTTTTTCTGTTAAAATATCGGTTGAATGATCAAAATGTAATTTTACGGACATTTTAGAAAAAACTAAAGAAATAAAGGACCAAAATGTAAGTTTATCGCCTTCTTCCTTGGTTCGGACGGAAATAGTCCATAGGTCTTTGGAAAACGCAACTTTCAATTCCGATGACCAAATCATTCAAACTTTACATTAAAACGAAGTTTACAATGAGAGAATTGAGAATATACCCTTAACATGGATGGAAAACGGTTGGAAGGCATCAGAAAATGCATCGGAAAATTCTGCGATCTGAATGGCAATGAAACCCAACCCATTGGTATCTTCTGTTCCGGCCATAGATCGGAAGAAACCTTACCACCATCTGAAAGCTAGTGACAAGGGGAGTCGAGCGGTACCACTGGTAGGAGTGGGCAAAACTGGTTCGATTCGGTTAACCGAACCGAAAATCAGTTTTTGGTTCAAAAATCGAATTTAATATTTATGAATAAAAAACCTAGCAAAAAATTCGGTTAACCAAATTTCAGTTCAGTTTTGGTTCGGTTTGCAATTCAGATTCGGTTAACCGACATATTTTATGTGTAAAATTAAATTCGGTTCACAAATTTTGCGAACCAAAAATTGAACCGAAAATTCGGTTCACAAATTTTAGGAATCGAAAACCGAACCAAAAATTCGGTTAACTGATTATTTGGTTTAGTTCGGTTCCGGTTTACGGTTCGTTTTTGCCCACCCCTAACCGATGGATTTGACTTCTGACCACCAGAGACATTGGAAAAGGCATTCTAAGATACCGACAGAATGATAAATAGTGAATGAATAGCTTCTGAAATTTTGTAGCCGCGCTTACTGATAGCTCCGTCAGAGTCCTTCCATCGTGCCAACATGTCCAGACTCGTCGTGGCAAGGCCGGTGGGGCGCGTTGGTTGGGTTGGCCGGCTGTGGTGATGCTGGAAGCGTGGAAGTCCCCATTCTCTCTCTCTCTTCTTCCGTCTATTACCCGTTCAAACTAAGGAAAAAGACAAAAAATTTACATTTTGGTCCTTCATTTTTTTAATTTTTTTAAAATGGTTTGTAAAATTACATTTTGATCATTTAACCGTTATTTAACTGAAAAAATAAACAAAAGGGCGTTAATATCAACAGAAATATAAAGTAGGGAGTTTTTTGTTCAAAAAAAAAGATAGAGAGGAAAATGTAGATATAGGTAAAACATAGGGAGATTTTTGTAAATTTCCCTTTCAACTCTTGCTTTAATATTCGATTGATTTGTGTTGGGGCAATGGATTTCGAAATATACGAGGGGTTCAATCCTATAAATCAATTCTGATAGTTTGAGTCTAATCTAGTAGCGGCACTTTGGGCAGTCATTCTTGGAAAGGAAGTTGTGATTGTTATATACAACTATATTGTTGGTCTATTAACATTATTGTGTGTATGTTGAGCCCAGTTGAACTTGTGATGAAATTGTTCATATGAAATTGTTCTATTGATAAAAAGCTCTTTTAGGTAAATCACAAACAATGCAAGAATTCTACAGTCTATAATCTAATATGTGGTTTTTTCTTTCTTTATTATAGTGGTGGAAGCTGAAGATGGAACTATGTTTGTGCATTGGCATTTGTTGGTCGTCAAGAAGGTAATGATGCCACACTCATAATCTTATAATCTCATTTTTACTTGTAAATTGAAGAGATTAAGAACAGTCAGATGTTTGTGTTCATAACTGTATGCTCTGATTAACTTATGAGTGGCGTACCAAAGGCAGCACCAATGTAGCTATGCTTGCACAGATTGACTCCTTACACTAAAATCACGTGAGTATACCATTAGGAAGTCTAAATATTTGAGGAATTGTCTTGGTTTTGTTCACCAATTAGCAATTTTTTTATATGCAAAGTTTGCAAACAAATTCTTTATACTGATGAACACACTTTTCTGCTTTGGTTATACAACTTGGATATGCTGGTTGATTAATCATTGATGAATAATTGTCATTCTGCTCTTAAAAAGAGCAAAATCATCGTTTCTGAGTATATTGATGATTAATAATTCCAACCCTTTTCAGCTGTTCAAGATAGAGACCGTAAATTCTTGACAAGAGCAATTGAAAAAGCATATAAAGGTGTTGAATGTGGACATGGAGACCCATTTGGCACTGTAGTTGTTAGAAATGTATTAATTGTGAGGAGCTGCCACAATTATTCTCAAACTTTTTTTACTTTAACTAACTTATTTATTCTTTACTTAACTAAACAATTTACTCGATTTGCATTTTCTTTCTTTAAATTATTCTTTTCTCTTTCCTACCATACGAGGAAGAATGCCATTTCAAATAAAAAGTTACAAAGGGAACAATGCATGATTTTTTTTCTTTTTTTGTGTTAATTGGTTAGGAAAAGGAGAGTAGCTATTATATAACTATATTCAAAATTTTTAATTTTGAAATTTTTTTTTGTAATATTGAAATGGTGTAACGCATGTATCATATCCATTTTATATTCAAAGTATTCGTGTGGGTGGAGAAGCGATTATAAATTTTCGGACCATACTATATTCATTGTTAAGACATACTATATCATTTTCAAATCCACCCTTCCATAATTCATAAAAAAAAAAAAAAAAGAAAGAAAAGAGAATGAGTTTCATATAAAAACGTTTTAATAGAAGAATGCATGTTTCAACCATTAGATTTATTTTATATGGAGATATAAGCAATTTATTAATGACCAATACAAAATATAATTCGACATATTGATAACTTGCAAATCTAACATGTTTTTAGTTCCTAATTTTGTGCTTATTTGGTATTTAATATATTTAATTGTGAAATTTTATTTAGTTTTTATTCTTTTGATTAGGAATTTTTGGATTTGGCTAAAAGGGAGCAAAAAGAGCATATTTGATCGAGTTTTGAACATTGGAGTCGAAGTCAAAGCTGTATGGACGTTTTCTTTATGCTGTCAGGACTTAGCCTTTGCCTAAGGCTAACTGCCGAGTTATGGATGCGGGCCGCAATTCTTGGGGCTGCTGGCCCCCTATACAAAATATAATTCGACATGTTGATAACTTGCAAATCCAACATGTTTTTAGTTCCTAATTTTGTGCTTATTTGGTACTTAATGTGCTTAATTGTGGAATTTTATTTAGTTTTTATTCTTTTGATTAGGAATTGTTGGATTTTGCTAAAAGGAAGCAAAAAGAGCATATTTGATCGAGTTTTGAACATTGGAGTTGAAGTCAAAGCTGTATGGATGTTTTCTTGATGTTGTTAGGACTTAGCCTTACCCAAGGCTAACTGCCGAGCTATGGATGCGGGCTGCAATTCTTTGGGCTACTGGCCCACATTTTTAACAGCCATTATATGATTAAAATATAGTCTAGAAAGGAGATTAGAACACTAATTTAACCCCCAATTTTGTTGTATTTATGTGGGGCCTACTTTTATTATTATATAAGCACAATTTAGGTCTTTAAGAGGGCATTTTGTTTACCCTCAACAGCAGCTACATTTTCTAGGTTTTATTTCAGTCTCTTCAGCCGTTTTTCCATGGCCATGTATGGCTAAACCCTTTTCTTCAGTCAAGGGTTGATTCAAGGTTGAATTTCTAACGATTGTGAGACCTTAATGTTCTTTAATTCTCTTTGATTAATATATTGCATTTATGTCTTTTTTGTGGCTTATTGGAAAAATATATCCTTTGTTTATTACTGTTATTTATTCAAACAGGTCCCATTTGTTATTTAACAGGAATTTGCATAGCTATTCAACTAGACTAAATTCGTAATTGTTTAGTCGAATTGATAAAAGTAGCAATTGATATAACTTGATTGTAACTAGGCTTTTGGGTTATATTAAGTGAAGGCATAATCTAGCTTAAATGAATTCTCATAGTTTTTGTTGGTTAGGGCATGGTATTTCTAGATTTTAATGCAATTGACAAATTAAATCCTTCGTCGTACTTAGGGTTGTTTGTTAATTATGGGTTGTTATTAAATCGTATCTTAACAATCTAAGAGTAAGGAAGATTGGTTGGATCGTCGTACTTTCTGACTATAACCTGTCTGTGATATTTAATTTAAGAATTATCTTAGAGTCAATGATCAATCCAATGAACTTCATATCAATAATTACCTTTGGCTGAGCTTGTTCCCCATTGATTTTCGAATTTTATTATAGTTTGATGTTATTTTCGTTCTTAATATTTCAGTTTTTAAAAATCCCCCGTTTATTTTAATTTTCAGTTTTATGTTCAGTTTCTGGTTAGCCTTGGGCAATGCTAATCCCTTGGATTCGACCCTTCTCACCCTATTTGCAAGTTTCTTTGTTTAATTTGGAAGAGCAGGCTTTTATTTTTTGTGGATTCGACACCCATCACATGTTTACAGTTGAATTCATTCTCTCTTTGTTTTGTTGAGATTAGGGGTGTCGGGCGGGTTTGGGTGAACCCGAACCAAACCCGAATAACCTGAACTAGCCTCATACGCTGGCCCAAACCGAACCCGACATAGGATTGGGCCTCGAACCGATTGACCCGAAATTCTCGGGCCCCGACCTCATTTAACCGAACAACCCGAGTTTTGTTTTCTATTCTTTTTTTTAATAAATCTGTGTTGTTGATATAAATACTCAAAAGAAACAACAAAAAAAAAATTAGAAAGGAAAATCTAAACTCAAAACTACATAACTAAGGATATTAAATCAACAATCAATAAAAAAACCTAAAACACCACATATTCAAATACATCAAAATTAAATCAACAATCATGAAAAAAAATTAACTAAAACAATACATAATCAAACTGAAACACCATATATTCAATCTGAAATCCATTTCAATCGATCATTCCCCTTGGCTCCAATCTCTGTTATCTTTTTTTTTTCCCCTTCATTTTCAATCGTTAGAACTCTCTTCCTCGGTCGTCTTTTTTTTCCTTTCGTTTTCAATCGTCAGAAATCTCTATTAGCTTTTTTTTTCCCAATCGATCGGAGCATGCAGATCAACAATGAAAAAAACTCAACCATTGATCGATAAACATCCAAAATCAGATTAAAAATAGAAAATATAAAAACCTTGTTTATGGCCGGTGCCTTTGTCAATGGTATGGCACTCCGGTTAAGCACTGTCGTTTTTTTATTTACACAGACCCTTCGTTTTGACGGCATAAAAATACATATGGTCTGTTTTGGTAAGATGAAGGATAAGAAGAAGAAGAAAGGGGCGGCGGTTGTGGCAGAGAGAGAAGAGACAACGAGAAGGCAGTGGTGGCCGAGAGAGGTGGTGGTGATAGTGGTGGTCAGAACATAAAGATGAAGAAGGAAAGTGGCGGTGGTGAGTAACAAAAGATGAAGATGAAGGAGAGAAATGGGCGGCGGTTGTGGCGAAGAGAGAAGAGACAACGAGAAGGTGGTGGTGGCGGAGAGAGGTGGTGGTGATGGTGAGTAACAGAAGATGAAGATGAAGGAGAGAAAGGGGCGGCAGTGATGATGAGAGAAAGAAGAGACTAGATGGAGAGAAGAAGAGATAAGAGAAAATGGCTTTGGTTTATTTTTAGGGTTAGGGTTAAAAATTGTATATAAATATGTATAGGAAATTGGTTTTCGATCGGGTTCGGGAATTTTCAGGTTGAACCCAAATAAACCAAAACCCGAAGTTATCTCATATTTTCAAACCGAACTGAACCGAAAAGTAAATCAGTTCGGTTTGGTTCATATCGGTTCGGTCGGGTCGGTTAGGGTTTTGCACAGCCCTAGTTGAGATATCTCAATTTCATATTTCTATCTTTTCTGAATTTTTTTTTTATCATAGATATAAACTCACGCACCTGTATGTAGATAGGTGATTCGAACTCAGTCATTAAGACTCAAGAGTAAATGTCATACTACCTCTGCTGGCCCCAACTACTCTTTTCCAAATTTAAAATAAGTGTATAATTGAAATAAGCATCATTTCCTGCTTTAATATTTTTTGTTTTTTGAAAAGTTAATGAATGTTCAAGTATACAAACTAAGTGCAAGAAAATCTTTTGCAACCTATACAATTTTATAACGAAGCTCAAGTTCGGCATTTTAGAATTGAATTTTCCAGTTTTTTTAAAAAATCTAATTTATCTCATTTAATCTTTTTTTTTTTCATTATTACAATTATAATTACTCATTATTTGTTTCATTTCTCTTATCAAATAGAAATTTATCACATCTTAATTACGAATGGCAACAGGGTGGGTACCGCAAAAATCACTACTACCCTTCCCAAATCCGTTTGGCATTACTCATACTAAAACCGTGAAAAAATCGTGAAATTTTTTATACTCTTTACTAAATTCACTTTTTATTATTCACCGGTACCCATTTAATAAAAATTTAACTGTTCAAAAGTATTAAAATTATAAATAATTGAAGTTTTTTAGCCATGTAAAATTACAACAATTAGTTATTCTAAAAAAAATAATAAAATACAAACAACAGTCATAATTAATTAAAATTCAACAAACTTGTGTTGGTAATAATAGTAAAAAATTATCTTTCACTTGTTTTGGTTAATGAGTTGTTATGTTGTTCCATGTTTTAAGTAGTGGAGTTGTTGTTTCATGTTTTAAGTAGTGGAGTTGTTCCATGTTTTAAGTAGTAAAGTTGTTACTCTATGTTTTAAGGAGTGTGGTTGCTCCATGTTTTATGTAGTGGGGTTGTGATAGCTACTTTTGAAAACCTATATAAGCTTGTGTCTTGTTTTGTTTCAAAACAAACAATTTTATGCAATAATAGTATTTCCTCTTTCTTTCTCTCTTTCTTTCTTGTGGGTTTTAACTTGTAACAGTGGTATCAGAGCCACTACAAGAAAAGAAATGAGTGTTTAAGAGTTCAAAGAGGGAAAGTGAGAGTGATAGGCAACTGTCAAAAGTGAGCTTGAGAGTTAAACACGTGAGGATAGAGAGTAGTAAAAAAAAAAGAGTGGAAGACAGCAAGCATTTTTTATTTGCAGCAGCAGTTCTTTATTTGCAGAAGCAGTCATGGCCACAGATTCCAACTTTGTGCAGGCAGCAATCCCTCGCTTTGATGGTCACTATGACCTTTGGAGCATGCTAATGGAAAATTTTTTACGATCAAAGGAATATTGGGCAGTCATTGAATCTGGAATTCAAGAGCCAC
>CATIWJ010245505.1:0-11005 GCA_949640765.1 Croton laevigatus | reverse complement strand
GGTGTGATATAAGGCAAAACAAAAGAGAAAAGAGAGCTTAGAGAAAAGAAGACCACAGAAGCAATTGCATGGATACTGGTCCACAAAAACACGAACACAAAAGGGATGTGTAATGTATGGGAGTGGGAGCAAAGTGAAAGGGTAAGGTAAGGAAGGAAACGAGTTTCTAATACCCAAATGTCTTATTCCATCCACCTAATGGGATCAAGAACTACCAGATAGTGACCTTTTTCTTGTAACCAACCAAACTACCTTTTATGGCTAAGCTCAGCCAAGCCACACACAAATACCATAATTCTAACCTAGACTAGAAGAATTATTAAAAAAAAACAGAGATGCTGTTGGTGGAAGGTGGTCATTTTTAACTACAGGATTATGCTTTTTGTTTTATCTTTGGGATTTCATTTGTATACCAATCAAAAAATAGATTTTAACAATTACGTTTAATCTTAGTTTATATTTAGTATAAATGCTTTGATAATTAGCTCATTATTAGTGTTATTTGATACTACTGCATCTTTTTTAGGTCCAGAGTCATGCTAGGTATTTCTTATTTAATTTTAGGAAAACTTAAAGATTTTCTATTTTATGGTCCTTTTAATCACATGGATAATTAATTATTCTGATAGGAAAATTACAAAAAAAATTAATATTAATTTTAATTTTTAATATTATCGTTTGTTTTATATTTTTAGAATATTTATCAATTTATATGTTTCCAAGATTCTTAATTTCATTATTTATATGTTTCATAGATTCTTAAATTCATAATATAAAACTGCGAGTTTAAATAAATTTTTTTGATAGAAATTAATTTTAGTTTAATTATAAAATTATAAATACAAATTAAAATTATATTTCACAATAGAATACAAATTAAAATTTAATAATTTAAATTCAAACAAAACACTTTGAACATAAATTAAAATAGTAATTCTAAATACAACTTGAGATGAACTTGTTGTTATCCTATTACAGTCTAAATTTTAATTACACAAATTAACTAATAAAATAATTAGAATACTATTTCTTAATAGCATGTGATATAAATTTATCATTATTTTTTTTGGATGCAAAATTTATCATTATTTTATTACAATTGAAGAATGAATAGGATTAATTAACTAATTATAAGTAAGATGTATAGATGATTGTACATTAAAAATATAGATTTAATTCCCCTTTCAGGCCAGAGTTCTTCAATCTAATTTTAGTAGTATGCATTCAACTAAAAGCCAAATTAATTTTTTATGAGCCAAATTTTTTTAAAAAAAATCGTTTTACATTATTGGAAAAAAAAAAATCTACGTCTCATTATTCAATAGTACATTACATGGACGTAAAAACAAAATACTTTAAATAATTTAAGGTCACAAATTAAATCACATGTTAATTCATAGAGATTTTTTTAAAAAAAAAATTAAAAAAGAGGAGAGGTGCGTGTGCACCATCTCAAACTAATGTGGTTCACCCTACAATCACATATTTGTTTCATCATTCTTTTCTATAATTCCATTGCAAAATTGTACAAAAATATATCGTCACACAAATTTTTGAGAGGCCATATGTGTAATATTAAATTGGGCGTTGGATCATAGAGATTAGGATATGTATTATTGGAATAAATAAAAAATATGTATTTGAGAGCGGCTCAGTGAATGATGCTTATTAAAATAAGTTTGTGCTATGGGTTCAACAAATAAATTGTCAATTTTGAACAATAAAATTTTGTTAATTGTTTAATGTCAAGAAAAAAGCTAGAAAATAAATTATTAGTACATGAGAATTTAAATGGGTAAGTGAATGATTTATTACTATCAATGAGCGGATTGAACAACGTGTTTTATATCGATTTTCTGAATAATTATATAATGGAACAGTGACGGCATGTCATCCGCTGATGTGCCGTAACCAACCAATGAAATTGATACACTTGGCATTAATTTCAATTACCTATAAATAATTAATAAGTGACGGTATTAAATGCAACATTAATTATTCCTAGATAATTGAAATTAATGCTAGGTATATTAATTTTATTGGTTGATTACGGCATGTCAACGGATGACGTGCCGTCACTGTTTCATTATATAATTATTTCGATTTTCCATATTAATTGTTACAACCAAGTAAAAGAAAGCTCATGACAATAATTATTAAAGTGAGAATTTTTATTCAAAGAATTATAAAATTTATTTCTTCGGGGCTGACTGGAGCCCTATGCAAATAGCTGAATTGCACACCCTCAAAGCCGGTCCTGCTTTGTATATGTGTTAATTTTTCCACTCAATATAGTAATGGTCTAATAAGATATTAATTTGGAGTTTAAAAGAACTTCAAAAATTGACATTTAAGTGTTTTTTGGGAAATGGAACATTATCTAACCTTTTTCATATTTATTAATTTTTTTTTCAGAATTTTTAATGATAAAATATATAATTACTTTAACCTTAAAAAAATAAACTAATTTTATCCAGTCCACATTAGTTCCAAAAAAAACTACTAGTATTTTTTTCTTAATCAAGAAACTTTAATTTAAAATGATATTATTTTTTACAGGAGCAAGCTAGGCTTATTTACACATGATATATATATATATAAAGGCAAGTCAATATAAAAAGGAGAAGAGGACATTTGAAAATAGTAGCAATGTTATCATTAATTTGATTAGTCATGAAACGTCGCATAAGATGTTGCCGCATCAAGAGGCAAAGAGAAACACCTAAGTGCTAAGAAGTTTACATCACATGAAATGAAATAATTTAAAATTTTTGCTTTCAAAATATAATAATAATAATAATATAGTGGCTGAGTTGCATTTAAGTAATGGTCCCCATAAAAACATTAGTGCGAGTGTGGCTCTAATGGCAAAGAACAACTTCAGTTTAGGTGTTTTGCATGAATCAATGAAGGGTTGTTGTTATTAGGGTTAGCTTATAAGCTGGTCCTACTCCTTTTACTTCTTCTGCTTTTTGTAATTATCCATCAAACACATTACTTCCATTAACTCTACTAATAATGCACATTATAATATAGAGTTTAGCCCAATTACAAGCAATCTTTGAAAAGATACTACTGTTACTGTTGCAGAGTCCCAGAAATAATGATAGGGAAAAGAGAAGACAATGACTTGTCCTGGGATTCCTTAACTATGCCCAGTAATAGTAAATTATACTACTCTCCAAATGTTAGCTCACTCATTTAATGCTTTTTTTTTTCTCTAGAAATTTAGATATGTGATTAAACCAGTATTGCACACTGCCATAATATGTAATCTTTCATTCTCCCTGTTTCTGTTTCTGAATACTTAATTATGGATGTATTCTAAGTATGATATATTATCATTATGGAGAAACCCTCCCAACCAAATTTTTCTATTCACAATTTCATAATTCAAATTTTTGAATCTTACTTAAGAGGTGTAGCATCTCATCTTAATAGGTCAATTTTAGGTTGCGAAGCTAGCCAGTCTTTGAATTATTTGGTCAACCGTAAGTAAATTAGATTTCTTATGAATTTTATTTATTTATAATATTAGGAGGTTGCAATTTAGGGTTGTCTTTTTAATTATTAGAAGTGTTCTAACTGAATATTAATTGAATCTGAGCATCTCACTCCCTTTTTCACTGATTCAAGTTATTCTTATGAATTTTATTTTTTGGTTTTGGTTTTGGTTTCGATCGAGAAGAGGGTCAGACCGAGATCTTGAACACAGTTATTATTCGAGAAAGAATAATTCAAAACGAGGCAATAATGGTAATAATGCATGAATAAAGCAGCAGACTGTTCTTTAGCAGAAAGACACTCAAACTATCATTAAATTACCATTTTGGATAGAACCTATTAAGAAAATACAGTGAGCACCGAAGAGCAAAAATCCCCTTATGGCAATAATAATAATAAAGACTGCCTTCTTCGATCTATTGTACATCAATATGAGAAGAAAGAAACAGAACCTAAACAGCAGTTTTGACTAAAAATAAAGAGTTGGTTGGTTGGTCTTGCTCCTACTAGTTTTCGGATAGAACCTAATATCAAATCTACCAAAACCTTATTCCTACTGTAAAATCTTATATTATTACAATTCCAGCATATTAAATTTTATATTTCAAGTGGGTCACGAGCACCTGTAACAACCAACGGCGCTCCAATTCAAATTCTCTTTACGAGCGCTTTCCTGGACACAAATGGGGATTTAATCAATCTCATATGGGCTTAGACATCTCGAAATTATTCCTAAACTCAAAAAATAAACTACTACTACTATTAAAACAACAAAATTAAGACACCAATAAACATACTAAGTAAAAAGTGAAAAGGGAAACGAGAAGACAAAAGGAAAGAACGCATATGAGTAGAATAAAAAAGAAAAGAGAAGAGAAGAGATTAGAGAAATATCCAAATCTGAAACTCCATTCGTGTAAAATGGGTAACATTTTATTGTAAGGACCACATTGCAGAATCCAACAACAGATATAAAACAGCCAACAGCTATAAAGAACCAACACCAACTACTAGTACCTGGTCCAAGAGAGAGAGAGAGAGAGGGATATAGAGAGATTACAAACAAATTTATATATATATAGTTCTTAATTTGTTATACATACAATATCTAGCTAACGTGGGTGTAGATTGATGGGGACACGTATATATTATACCATATGTAACTATGGTATTGGGCTTTCAGGGAAACAGGTGTGGTGAACCTTCACTATCCTTTCTCTCTCTCACTAATCAAATTTTTAGTTATTATCATAGTTTTATATATATATATGTATCGAATTTCTTTTTGGATTTATTCTCAAATAATACAAAGATTAAAAACACACCCAATATTTGATGATGATGATGATGATGATAGTGATTATTATTTGTATAAAACTTAAAACTAAAAAAGTTACTACCTCCGTTCTAATATTAATGAGACTTTAGGACAAATCGTTGTTCCTAAATAAGTGAGACTTTTAGTATTTTTAGTTAAAGTAGGACGATTTTGCCATTTGTCTTGGAGTTGATGTAATTTGTTTTCAGTGTATATGGAGTCCATTTTTATCATGAGTGAATGTGAGTTGATTACTTTTTAGCATAGAATGGAAAGAAAATTATAGGAAAAAATGAGGGTAAATAGTAAAAATTTCAATAATTTTGGAACAGATGTAATATTATTATTAATATAAGAAATACAAGGTATAACTTGTATTAGAAACCGACCTCCAATAAAAATACCATATAACCAAGACTTATAAGAAAACCTCTATCCGATTCCACAAATCTCTGTCCAATGCATAAATTCATTAACTTGTAGAAAAAATAAAAGTTAGAGAGAAAAATGAAAACAAGAACATCGTTGAATTTATATGTTATTTTACGAATAGATGTTTTATGAATTTATGTGAATTCAAATTCAGTTTTAATTATTTATTTAGGAAAAATAAACATTAGAGATATGATTAATTAAAAAAATTTAGCAATTAATATATATTAGCCGGGCATATATATATATATATATATATACATTGCTGGAATTTATTTATTGACGTATATATGGAGAGATGGAATTTGAAGGTCAATTCATGAAAATTTCAATTATAAAGAACCCACATGGCATTTTTCTGAAATGTGCTTTTCGTGGATATGCCCCAGACTTTTGTTGCCTAATTAATTGGTTATAGTACTTATGTTTAGTGATTATCCTTTCTATTCTATCAAGTGCCATTTAATAAGTCGCTGCACTCATACATATTGTTAGCATTACAATAATTGTATCAATTGGTTAACAGATTTTGCAGGCACTCAAATTATTTAGGCAAAGAAACAACACAAATAATTATTAGGGATATTATATAAAAACTCTCTATATTTTGATTATAAGAACAATTTCCTCCTTATCTCTTTTTTATGAACAAAAAAATCCATACTTTACATTTCTGTCGATATTAAAGCCCTTCTGTCTATTTTTTCTGTTAAAATGACTGTTGAATTATCAAAATGTAATTTTACGGGCTTTTTTGCCGTGTGCCTCCCTGCACAGCTACCGACAATGAACATACATCTCCATTCCTGGCAGAAAAATTACAAATGATACAACAAATTGAAGATCTCGTCGCGAGGAGTCCAAATTTGGGTTCAGTTTTTGTCGGATGTACTTGGTTTGGCCGGAAAATCCAAATGAAAATCTTGCAGAGCCACCACCTCCATAGCCACAACCCACCTCCACCATATCCACCTTCTCGGTGACCGCCACCTTCACCACGGTTGTAACTGTCACCTCCACCACCGCTTCTGCGTGATTGAGCTTCATTTATAGTCATATTACGTCCATCGAGATTCTGGCCTCTCATTCTTTCCATGGCATCTCTCATCGATTTCTCCTCATTCAAGGTCACAAATCAGAATCTGTGAGATCTACCAGTCTTACGATCATTGATAGTCTGAACATAAAATCAAGCGATCTAGTTAGATCCATGTCCAAACAGAACGAATCCATAAATAAACAACATAAATTAAAAATCGATCGATCGCCCCCAATGGATGAAGATTTACATATCAATTCCAGATTAGTAACATAAAAGTAACAGTGAACAGTAACACAGATAGATTATAGTAACAGAAGCAAATCACAAATCTGGGATCGATAAAGCTTATTTGGATCTGGTCAGATTCGATCCTTGCATCGTGACTAACGGACCTTGGTTATGGTGGCGATGGTGGATCTCGTTATTCTAGTCGCAGCGGTGGCTCTGCAGAATTTTCGTTCGGATTTTCCGGCCAAACCAAAAACATTCGGCAAAAACTGAACCTATATTTGGACTCCTCGCGATGAGATCTTTAATTTGGTGTATCGTTTGCAAATGGAGATGGATATTCATTACCGGCGGCTGTGCAGGGAAGCATGCGGCTAGGGTTGGTTTCTAGGTTGAAGATGACGAACTTTCAAAACAGTCCCTCATTTTTTTAGTTTTTTCAAAAGAGTCCGTAAAATTACATTTTAATCCTTTAACAGTTATTTTAACAGAAAAAATAGACAGAAGGGCTTTAATGTTGATGGAAATATAAAGTAGGGATTTTTTTGTTCATAAAAAAAAATAGGGAGGAAATTATTCTTATAGTCAAAATATAGGGAGTTTTTATATAATATCCTAATTGTTATCAGACAAATACATTTCAGAACTACTATAATAATGTCCAATTTTGCAAATGATCAATATAAGAAAACTTATTCAAAGAAACATTTGACTTGATTAACAACTTATTTTAAGATTATCCACAAATCTAAAGTAATTTTCTCTGCTTAAAATTTTATATAATAGTCTTCCTTTCATAAAAAAAATTAAAATAAAAAAATTTATATAATAGTCCAGTAGTATTCCACTTTTTTTTCTTTTCAAAAAAAAAAAAAAAGGTATAATCATGCATCCATTATTATGACAATTATTACCACAAGTCATAAAAAGTGGGAGGAACCATTTATTGACATAAGGATGTGGAGAGCGAACCTGTATTTGCAGCCATGATTTTACAATTCGTGGAAATTTGTTTATCAGACAATTACAATATTCCTTATAATAATAATAATAATAATAACAGTATTCCTTAAAATGGAAATGGAATATCATTTTTCGTAAGAATAGATTAGGCCATGTTCCGAAGAAAAAAAAAAAAACGTTTAAGCTGCTGTAAATTGTTGCAAATCCAACATAGGTGAATACATATATATATTTTTTGGATTATGAGATGTTTAAACACATATCTATTTTGGTTAATGTTTTAGTTGTTGCAAGTCCAATTTCAGTAGATATATATTTCACCTCCGTTTTAAAATAATTAAGATTTAATATTTATATTTATTTTTTTCTATAATTTTATTCTTATTTTATCCTAAAAGTAATAACTCACATCCATTTAATATAAAAGTGGACCCTACATGCACTAAAAATAAATTATATCAAGTACATGATAAAGGGCATAATTGTCATAATTCAACAAAAAATACTAAAAATTTCAATTATTTTGGAACGAGATTTTACCCTAAAATCTCAATTATTTTAAAACGAATGTAATATATTATATTTTTTAAATTACAAAATATCCAAACTCATATCTATTTTACGGCTAATACCCCACTAGGAAATATAAGCTGGTCCAAAAAATATGTTTACACTAGGATTCAACCTGGCACCTAGGGGCTGAGGGTGGTTTGGTATGATTAGTTATTGAGAGAGGGTGTAAATACATAATTACCAAAGATGTTAGGAACTTTCCGAAACAAACCAAAAAGAAATGAGTGAAAGCAAGCAATGAAATGGTACTTTCACTTTGCGAACCCAAACCAAAGCCACTCTCATCATCAGCAAAACTTGTGGTCTTGTCAGCCCTCACTCTCATATGGGTCAGCCCCATTTGTCTATTACTCTCCTCTCTCTCTACCCCTACATTCAAACCCCCCTTCTCTTCATATCCTTTCCTATCTCCTCCTCTTCCTGTTCCTCCTCTTCTTCTTCTCGCCAACTGAACCATAATAAAGTCCTTATTTTTCCTCCATGGATAAGAGTGAAAGAGAGACTCACGACTTCATGAATGTTGAATCTTTCTCCCAGCTTCCATTTATCCGGCCTTCACGGATCAAAGAAAAGGGCATTCGGCTTTTCGGGATCGAATTTGGAGGAAATGATGCTACTACTACTAGCTCTGCTGCTGCAACCCATGAAGACTCTTCTTCATCACCAACTTTTACAGAAGCTAATAATAATGAAGAAGCAACTAATAATAAAGAAATTGAAAATGGTGATAACAATAGAAGATTTGAGTGCCATTATTGTTGTAGAAACTTCCCAACTTCTCAAGCTTTAGGCGGCCATCAAAACGCACATAAAAGAGAACGCCAACACGCAAAACGCGCACATCTCCAGTCTGCTATGGTCCATAATAGCCTTTCTCCCGATGCACATATTTATGGTTTGGTTAATTACAGGATTAACTCTAATCCTTCTCAAGCCCTCTCTTATCCTTCTTGGACTACTCCTCCTAATCATAATAATAATAATAATAATAACAGTAATTATAGGTTTTTTGGTAGCCATCATGCCCCATATTCTTCTTCTCATCAGCAACCTATCAACGGCAGTCCATTAGGGTTATGGAGGATCCCAACCGTTCATTCTAGTGCTAATCTTCATCGTGACCGTTCAATGAATCCTGTACCATTATTTTCAGGCGAAGATATCAAGCCGTCGCCGTTAAGTGGATCCAGTTCTCAAGGTCGGTATGGATATGAATCAAAGCAAAACGTACAAGACCATGTGAGTTTAGATCTTCATCTGTAATTTAATTTTTTTTTTTAATTATATTTATAACTTGAACAAGAAACAAAAAAGAAAATTCCAAATTTTCTTTCCTGAGCTACTAATTATATAATTATTATTAATCTTTTTGTTTTGCAAATTAGACAATTCTAAGAACAAGCCATTAGTTTTCTTTCTTTCATCTACTTGTTCTAAGAACTTTCGTTAATTATTTTTAACAAGGTGTAGTTTGATAACAAAATGGTTAATTATAAAATTTTAGTTAAAAAAAAAAAGTAAATTTTTATTTTTGTGGTGCTGTAAATTTTGAAAGTAAAGAACCAATCTTGAAAATGCTTACATAGAGAGTACAGTATTAGTAATTATGATCATTGGAGGTTCATGTTAATAGTATAAGAAACAAAAACATGTTTCAGTTCTCTGTCTCTAATCAGAATTCGTCACACGTGTGAGGAATATATATATATATATATATACGTATGTGTATGTGTGCATATATTCAAACTGGGTATCAGTTGTTAAGAATGCATGAAGCTCTGTAGCAGCCTGTAGGTAAACACGTGTGTATACATGTATGTGCTTGTCCAGATACAGGTGGACTGATGTGGAAGGTGGGTTTTGATCCAAGTGCAAGTATTCAACAGAGATTTTTTCTTTTCTTTTTTTTTTTCAAGAATTTTTTTTTTTTTTTTTTTGACAGAGAGAGAAGAGTGAAACAGTTGATAAGGTTTTTATGTCTCTTCTGTGTAAAATGCAGACAGAAAATGATATTTCCATGGCACAGTTGCAGATAACACAAACAAATAAATAGGCTCTTTTGTTTTCGACAACAAATATGTAAACCTCAATTTCTTGTTAAAACAAGAACAAAAGAAGAAGAAAAAGCTGCAACTGTTAAGAAAATGTTAACAATTTTGTTTTAAGAAGAAATTAATTAGTTGAGTTTAAATTTAATTATCTGAATTGAGTGGTTTTATAGATTGGTATTGGCAATAATTTTTCTTTTGTCAAAAGTAGCAGTCGATGTTGTTGCTAAGCAATATGCATTACCTTGATATGTCTTTTGTCCACATGGTCCTACATTTATATCATATTCTCTTTTAATTTTTTCGTATTTTTTGATGTAAAGTAAAGAGATTGTTATATATATATATATAAATGCATATTTTCATGTGACTATCAAACCTTAAAGGATACATGAGGTGGGATCTTCTATGTCAAGAAGACTTGATGCTGAAAAAAACATGTGGACATTTTAGGTCCGCTAGGTAGAAAACCAAACATTTGAAAAGGTGAAAAATAACTCATAGCCATGAATTTCAAAGATGGTTGGAATGTTTATACCTTGATTATGATTTGAATTTATTAGAAAAATTAGGTTACTTGATTATGATAACCAATAATAACTCATGATAATAACTTAAATTATTTTTTTTCACAATAATTTCCAAGTGCGACTGACTTCGGTTTATCCTTACAAAATAACATCAAATTTAAGATTTCAATGTTTAGGGTTTAGAGTTTAAAATTTTGAAGGTGTTTGATAGAAGATTAATTATAAATGAAGAATTAGATTTTTCCTTTTTTATACGCAAATTTTGTTGATGGAGAAAATCCAAAAGGGTTAAAGGAAATGAGTAATAGATAAAACAGAATATTACAGATTTGCAACTAATTATGAAGTTCTATTAATTCCTTGTTTC
>CATIWJ010245418.1:0-15762 GCA_949640765.1 Croton laevigatus | reverse complement strand
ATAACACATAAATAGTAAAAAGGGTTTAATAAATCTATTTATTTCAACGAGGGGCTTAATATAAAAAAATAAAAAAATTGTTCATGAATAACGCGTAAATAGTAAAAAGGTTTAATAAATCTATTTATTACAACAGGGGGCTTAATATAAAAGAGAGTAAATGTACATGGGCTCCAAAATGCGTTTGGCTGACATATTGGTAAATGTACACCAACTCACAGTGTACTTCCACCAAATCAAAAGTTTAAAAAATATTTAAGTAAGTATTTATAACTCATACACGAGTGTAGAAAAGTATTTTCCCAGACAGTTTGATTATATTTACCCAATTGAACATACATTTGAAGATGGGTTTTAATGTTATTGTAAGATTGTAATGTTTTAAATTACTTTTGAGCACATAAGTAACAAACTAAGGGTAGAATTTTGGTGAAGGCAGGCATTTCAACAGTTTAATTTTAATTGACGAATTTAAATGTGCTTATTAGATACAAATTTGACAACGAATTCTTCCTCTAATTGCCATTTGCAGCTTGTTCCCCAGTCAATATTTGCTGCAATGAAAAAAAAATTAAGCTGGAATTTTCAGGGGAAAAAAATTGCACTCTTAAAAATGGAGATAAGATTATATTTGGCTACCTGAAAGCATGACAAAGTGTATTGCACATCACTTGCTGAAATTTGATGGTGAAGAACAATTCTTATGCTGAAACAGAACATAAACATTAATGATTAATGATTTCGATAAATCTAACGAATCTTGGTTATGTTCGACGCTTAAACAGACCTGAAGGGACCCTCTGCCATTACAAGTATACCATGTCGTTCCAAGCTCCTGCACAGGTTTTCTGCTGTAAATTTTGAGGTTTCTACCACGTCCACATATATCTGATCAAACAAAACAAAATGAAAAACAGAAAACATCACTTTCTTCAAATTCTTTTACAGCACAAACACATACAAAAATTTTCAATTCCAAGAAATTTGTTTTTCGAAGGTATTAATCCCTCCGTCACAAAATATTAGTCTAGGCTTCCATTTTTCGCTATCCCATGGAAAAAAGTGGTACTTTTACTGATGTGGTTATTGTATTTGTTAAACTTTATGCAGAAGTCAAACGGACTAACATTATGGGACGGAGGGAGTATAAAATATAAATGTTGTTGACAGACTCACAATATTGGTTTCTACGGCAGCAACATCCACTTTTAGTTCTTTAATCTGATTCAGTCCCTCTAGAAAAAAGAAATCCAAGGATTTAAAGAATTAGAGTAAGAATTTTGCAAATCGACAGAAGGGAATATAACATTAAGTATGTAGATAGATTTTAACCAGCCAGGGTCTTGGCTTTCTTGTGATCATCCACAAGCTTTACAGCATTCTCTTGTACAGCAACCAAAGCAGCAGCACAAAGCAAGCCAACCTGCCTCATCCCTCCTCCTAATGTTTTCCTTAGGATTCTAGCCTAAAAAACCACAAGTGTTTTTTAAGCTTTTCTTGGGAAAGAAAGTGAAACAACTTGAAGCAAAATATCAGATAATACCTTGGCAATAAAACTTTTCGAACCGACAATAACTGATCCAACTGGTGCGCCTATGCCTTTAGATAAGCATACCTGATTCAGATTTTGAGGAAAATGCATAAGAGTTTGCTAATATACTGATTAATGGATGAGATAATATCTGTCATTTGAAAAAATTAAAATCAAGTTATTCAAAACATCACTCTTTCATCATACCGAAACTGAATCAGCAGCTTGAACAAGCCTATGTACAGGAACACCAAGTGCCTGAAAAACAAAATTTTCAAGTCAGATACCAAAAGAAATGATCAAAACATGTTTATTGCTTTAGTTATATTGGACTTGGACCAGAACAATAACAAAATCCATTTCTATGTACCGCCTAAATTGTTGATGACATAAACCAGTTTATGGCCCAAACACAGTTAACAAAAAGAAGAACAAGCAAAATCATAAGTATGTGAAGAAATTAACACATAACAAATAGATGGAAACTTCTTTTATCACTCACTACTGCTGCATTGAAAATGCGAGCCCCATCTATGTGAAGCTTCAAACCATGCTTCTTAGCTAATTCTCCAACTCTATCAGTATATTCTACAGATAGGCATCTACCACCACAGCTGCATTGATTTTAAAGAATCATAGGATACCATTAATTGTCACAAAACAAGTAATAATTTATTGGTGAAATAGAACTTACTTAGCTTGTGAATTTTCCAAACAGATAAGCCTAGTAGTTGGAAACACAAGCTGGCCACCTGGATCTCTAATTGCAGCTTCAATTGATTCAATATCCATTGTTCCATCCTTATTGTTCTTAACTGTTCTTGGATGCACACCGCCAAGCGTCGAAATGCCTCCATTCTCATATATATGGATATGAGCATTGTCCCCAAGAATCACTTCACTTCCTCTAATGTCACAGTGCACAAGCACACTAATAAGGTTACCCATAGTGCCTGATGGAACAAATAAAGCAGCTTCTTTGCCCATAATTCTAGCCATTTCTGTCTCCAATTTCACAGCACTGGGGTCTTGTCCAAGAACATCATCATCAACCTCAGCATTTGCCATTGCTGCTCTCATTGCTTCTGTTGGTTTAGTCACAGTGTCCGACCGAAGATCCACTGTTCTTGTTACCATTTTCTCTGAAACCAATCCACCATCAAAATCAAAATTACCCCAAAATGCATTTCACAATTTCAAATTAATTGCTCTAAATAACATTGATGCTAACAATATAATTTTTTATCCTGCAACCATGTTTGGTTTATGTCCATTCAAGAAAATTCTAAGAAATAGAATCACAATTCTCTATGGTGAACATTGTATAAAATCAGATTAAAAATTATCATGAAACCAGAATAAAACACTAACTAAAATTTAAGTACTTTGAATCCCATTTTTTCATTTAATTGAAAAAAAAAAAACCCCTAAATCCCTTTATTTCAATCTTCAATTCAAATATATTTTGTCCTGATCACATCTTATGGGAATTGCTTTGGTCAAAAGAAAACAAATTGTAAATATCAAATATCTCACTAAATATTGACAGTTTAACCCTTGTTGAACTAGTCTTAAGGGAAATTAAGAAAACGTAGCTGAACCAAGTCCAGAATTAGCTTGAGCAGACAAAGAAAGGTGGTCAAGGTCGTACCTTTGCAAAAATTACTTTCAAAAACCGAATTTGCTTGCTCCTCTGTTCTCTGCATACATGCAATAAACAATAAAATTAACTTAATTCAACAAAATTTACTAAAATTATTATGACACCCACATACTGAAACCTCTAAAGAGAAGAACCAGATGTTCAAAAGTGTTATTGAGATAAGCTTAGAAAAAAAAACTCATTCTTTCATCTTTACCCAAAATTGAAGAGAGTTTTAAAACTCTAAAACACTAAGCAGGCTGCTATAAGCCTTTTTTTATTTTCCAGAGGCTGCTATAAGTTTGGGAAAGAAGTCATTTTTAAATCATATTTCCATAAAAATCCAAGAAAGCAACCTAACCCCCAACTTAAATATGTAAAACAGCCCTCTTGCATATATTATTCTCAAATTATATTTTTTAAAAACGCTCCTAATACTAGTATTAATTTCTTGATTATTACTTGAGAACCCACAAAACAAAACGAAAACTAACCACCGAAACTCATGTGGACATATACGCCGCCATGTGTTGGTCATTTAAAAATTCAAATATAATGCAAAACTGAAAAACCAAAAGTACACCCCTTTAACGATAAGAATCACAAGAAAACCTTTAACAGAAGTAGTGGCATGGCTGTTCTTCTGAAACTGACTGGGGAAAGTTATAAAGCTTTTTTTCACTTTTGCGTTGTCGTTTTGGGAACTTTTCTTTTCTTTGCATTTTTCAATCGATTTTCCTACTATTTATAGTTCTATACGGCTTTGGATTGTATGTATTCTTTCTTACGTGGCCTTCTCTTGAAAAAGAAAAAACAGATTTGTTTTTTAATCTTTCTTTAGGTACGTAATTGAGAGGTTTGCGCTTACCATGCAATTTTATTAATGATACTTCATTTATAATTTAATTAAGGGAGAATTTCTATGTCGTCCTTAGGTTTTAAAAATGAGCTATTTAGTTCTCATGGTATGGAAATTAGAGTTTGAGGTCCTTAAAGGTTTATTTTATCCATATTACAGGTACGTCTGTGATAATTTCGTTAATTTAAAAAAATTAAATTAAAATATCCTTAAAGTGTAAACTAAAATAGCTCTAAAGAGTATGTTCGTGATTGTTTTGTGAATTCAAATAGCCCTAAAGCATATGTTCGTGATTGTTTTGTGAATTCAAGAATTTTTTTGAACTAAGGTTATTTCCTACCTCAGATTAGCCATGGCAGATAGATCATTTGTGTAATTTACTCTCTCATATACATACTCACGTATGACGGCAAGGTGGGGTGTAACAGAATCCTAAAAACATTTTTTTTTAATTAAAGATATTCATATTCATTTCATTCAATAGTGCAAATTGGATACAAAATTGAGTACAAAAAATTCATTAAATAAAAAACTTAAGCATAAACATACAAGAACCATCAAAGCCTAACAACAACATAATGGAGGATAGGAGGTTACAACCACCATTGCTCTTCTTCCACCTTCTTCTTCTTGGTCTTTGGTAGATCTTGAATATGGAGAGCCATAAAAAAAACAAAGGTTGTATGCATAAGGAAATGATGTTTCCTTCACTAAAATCAACTCCCATGGTAGCAGATCCTCATACAAGAGGATTAGAAATTATTGATCTTTAACCCATTTGCAGATTTGAAGATTCCCAAAGTAGATCTACTAATTTACTTTGAACAAAATTGGAATAAACCCAAGAACAGTCCATAAATGATACTAAAACACAAAAAAGCTAAAGTGAAATAGAAAAAAAAAAAGAAATGTACTAAAAAAAACTAAGTTAAATGGCTATCACCAGTGAAATTTCACCAGTAGCAACTGATCAGGAACCAAAATGAGGAAAACTTTGGAAAGACAAATCTTTCTAGAGAGAGAAAAGAAGAGTAGCCAATAATTTGATTAAAAAAAATTGAAATTAAGCAAGTTTATATAAATCACATAATAAAAGTAACTCAATTTAATTACATAAAATAGATAACATAAATTAGATAGTATAAAATTTTAACTACTAAAAAGTAATTTTTTTTTTCTCTTGTTGCTTATAAGGGAACAAAAGTGTTTATCGTAATTAAAAAATTCAATATATTTCTGAAAATATGCTAAGGAAAATAATATATTTTAACAAAAACATACGGATAATTTTGTAATTTTCCTATTACGAATGTTTATAATCCCTTATACGAACGAAGAGGAAGGACTGCGATGTAAAATTAAAAGCCATACAGAACCAGAAAATTTGAAAATATTTACCAATAATAATAGATGTGGTCCACTTTGTCACAAAAAAAAAAAAGTAGTATTATACAAGGGTATTATATACATGATCTGGAAAATGAGCCCACCATGTTTCAAAAGAAAACCAACCAACAACGCCTGTTTGTTATGGAGAAAAATAAAGCTGAATGGGGAGTGGGGTTGGTGGAGTGATAGGGATAAATAGCATGGTAGCAAGAGATGTGGGTTCGAATCGTCAGGATTCCAGTAAAAATATTTCTCTTTGAGTGCGTGAATGGGTGCGTACGTATGTAATGTCTATGTAAAAATAAATAAATAAATAAAGCTGAATAATGATATGGAAAAAATAACAATTCAATTATAAACTAAATTGCCATTAAAGTCTTTTGAAAAATTACAATTAATCAGTATTTTGCGCCAAACTAATCAGAAGTTGATGGAAAAATAATAAACAAACAAACAAGAGACTAGTTGTTGGCTTACGCTTACCCTTCTTGCAATTCCAACTAAATGGATTACAACCTCCAACTGTGCACTGAATCCGCAAAAACTTTTGTTCTTATCAACAAAAAAAAAAAGGTGCTAAACTGTTTAAATAATGTTCAACTATTTTAATGGCATTTTTCTTAAAAAAACCCACATATTGTCTTGATAAACAGATTTTTTTTTTTTTTTCCCACTCAATATTTAGACACCAAACCATGAGTACCGTTTATCTTGCTTAACAGATTTTAAGAAAAAATAATAAAAAGTACAAATCAAAGTATTTTGCGTGCATGTGTACATATGCAAACCACTATTGCAATCTCTGTACGTACAAATTTTTACCAGAACTCAATTCCGATGATAACTGAAATGTCTCGTATATCTTTGGATCTTATGAGTTCTTAAGATTCTCATTGTATAACGAAAATACATGGAACTAGAAAATGAGCCCATTGTTATTCTCAATCTCATTCATCCATCCCAATAAATGATCATATATTACATTCTAAAGGTAGCCAATAGAGAAAAATAACTTTTTTTTTTTCATTTCTGTATTTTCAGTTTGTAACATGCATGCATATGTACCTCAATTCAAGTATAAAACCTGAAAGAGAGAACTTATAAATCGTTTTCGCCAAAATTAATTGCAGTCAAATTGGAGGATGCTAATTAATCTCTGAACCCATTTACCAAACATTAAAGTTGACATATTTTGATTAGTCAAATTTTAACTGCACAGAAAAGGAGACTGCTTCAAGAGAGCTTGCTTGAGCTTATATGTTAAGCAACTAACTTCCCTTTTCTTTACAAGTTTTAAATGCTGTGTTACTATTATGCGCAGTTGGGACGATAACTTCCAACAGGGCAGTGAGTAGGCAACCCTTATCCCTCTAAATCCTGACACGTCATCCAAACAAGGAAAGGAGAGATTCCCTTCATAATGAATTCCAACTTCTTAATTATAATGTTTCATTATGTGGAACATTGATGAACCAATATTATTATTATTATTATCAACCAACAAAAATTATACAATTACCACTAAAACATAGAAAATCAAAATGAATTTCTGGTACTGAAAATGTGAAGTTTGAAAAAGAAGCGACTCACCATCACATGCTCAGCCATAAGTTACTTGATACAACAGTTGCAATGCACCATATTACATCCGATAGGATTTTCCTGTAGCTGAAATGTTCAGTTCAGGCCATTTAAAACACTAAAAACATGGCCATTAATGTCCAGTTCTTATCAAAGCATAGAATGGTAATTCCTACAAGTAACCCTACCCCCTACAGATTTCATTTTAACTACTCAGGGTAACTCAACAATGGAGATACTAGAATTACCGGATCCAGTCCATGCTACAAGTTACTGTCAAAATTCAGGAATGCAATTTTGAGCATCATTTTACATCCACAACTATTAGGACTCCCTCTCTCCATCACATTCAGAAATTACCTGTTCAGAATTAGGAGCGTTTTCCTCTGCTTTAGATGGTTTTTTGCTACCTTCTTCAACACCGTCTGGTTTGGTTACAACATCATCTGAGTTTGTTGCTTCCATGATTTTTTCTGGGTTCTCAGCAACTGCACCATTCTTTATAGTATCACCCGCATTCCCATCAGCACATTGGTTGTTTGGAGCCTTCCCACCAGAACTATTATTTTCATCAGACCCAGAGACATGAGTAGCAGACTCCACATTGTTATTGCCTCCATCCACCATAGGTGTGTCATTAGATGAGCTTACACTGGAATCCATAGGGGCCTGCTCTTTCTCTGAATCAGCATCTGTACCTTGTTTTGGAGCTGCATTGATATTGCCTTCGGCATCATTCATTTGCTGCTCTGGGACTTCAGCATCAGATGAATTTCCAAGGTTGTCTGTAGGTATAGGGTTGGAAGTTTCTGAGTTTGGCAAGGCAGCCTCCTTTGCAGCATTATCTGCCTTTGCAGCATTCGCTTCCAGCTCAAGTACACGATTCCTTTCAGCAATTTCTTCCTGTTGCTTTGCCAGGGCTCTGTAATGATGGACAAGATGCTGTGTCTTCTCCAGCTCAGTCACAAGATTTCCGTATCGCCTTTGTAAAGTACTCTCTAACACCTTTTGCTTCTGAACTTGCTCCCACAGGCTATTGATCCTGTGTGATGCTGCTAATTGCTCTTGCTTCTGCAAAGCTTGGAAGCACTCCAATTCAGTTCCAGCAGTGTCTATCTGTTTCAAAATCGACTCAATTGGTGGCAATAGCTGCCTTTCTGACCGAGTCTGTTTAATCAAAAAGTCAATTTGAAAGATCCCATCAGCATCAAGGGATAGATCCAGTTTCAATTACATCATCACTTGTCAGAAATGAATAAAAAGAACAAACACCACATCATTTTGGATATTTGTACAAAAAAACTGATATGGAACCCTGAAATTGGTAGAGGGCTTTTAAGAATAGTTGTTTACACATGATATAATCTATGAATACATCAGGACATGAAACCCATGCATTTCTCAAATAGCTATGTGAAAGGTAACACAGAACTATAGCCCCTTTTTGGTATTAAAAGCAAATACTCGAATCTCTTTTGATTAGTTTTAATTATTGGTAACTAAGTATCTAGATAAAAAGGAGGAAATATAATAATAGCAAAGGGGTAAAATAAAGAAAACAGGATAATATTTATATGGTGACAAAAGAAAAAAAAAAAGTTCACTATGAGGAGAGCACGCCATGCTCATAGAATAAACAAGACCAGTAACAAAGAAGAGAATAATGATATACAGAAATGCACGTAGTTCCAAAAATAATTTGATCTGAGTGAGTTACACTAGAAATAATAGCATTAACTTCAGAACTATTTAGATGAGGCCACTCCAAGGGCCACAGGCATATTCATAGCACTGAAATGCAAATTTCTTTGTGGTGTCATTTCAGAAACAGCTAAAATTAATATATTGGAGAAATAAAAAAAACACACGCAGCAAGTGTAATAGCAATATTTAATCTAGAATTTTCTTCCATTAGCTATATAACAATTCACTACATACCTGATAACCTTGTGTAAGAACATTAACCTTCTTCTCAAGGCGTAATGCCTTCTCTCTTTCAGCTTCTAACCTCATTTTAACACTGTCAAATTCATTCTGTAAGGCTGTAAGTTTCTCCACATTTCCAGCAACACTTGAGAGACCGTAAGCATTCCGAGTGGGGAAGTACATGAGATCATTTAAACATGTTTTGTGCGCTTCAACAAATTCATCAAGAGATTCACTCTCATGGCCCATCGCCACACGAATAGAATGAGCCTCTTCCTTTATCAAATTATCAGCCTGTAAAATAGAATGTGGTCGTCAAATTCGTAAATATGGGAGGCATGCAATAATTGCAGAAATCATACAAAGAAAACAGACAATCAATGAATCCAGATAATGAAAGCAGCTAGACAGCACACAAATTTTGAAATGTACAAGTCTAAGAATACACAGAAATCCCTACAGCATTTGATAAGAAAACAAATCTGTTCATCTACTCTTTACCTGAATCCAAGGTTCAAATTTCATTTAGATAAAATCCTTAACAACATAAATCTAGTCTTCAACACTAATGTCGATACACAATTATCTCAATAATTTAGTTGGATTCACTAAACAAAAGCAAAATTTCACCTTTAATACATTTTCTCAGTAAAAACTAAATTACAACACAGGTATAAATAATCTCCACCTCTATGCTAAGGAAATAGTTAAGAAATTTCATCATCAGCTTATTACATGACACCCAACCAAAAGAGTAAGCAGATGCACTATTTTGGAATGTCATTATGCTGCAATGAGATTGAGCTATATCTTAAAAGTTATAACTGAACCTGTATTTCCATTTGATTACCACCTATATTGCTACTAACATCCCTCAGATAAGAAGAAATGCTAAAGCAACTGCTAGAAGTATCAGGTTCAACACGAAGCTAAGACCTAAGATCCAACCAACTAATCAGACATACATGACCACTGAAAATCCAATAAAATGGAATGATGCAGAGTTAACAAAGGAAACATAAAGCACATACTTCTCTTAGCTCTTCTTCCTCGAAATCCTCTATCACCGGGACAGAAACAGCAGCTGCATTTGCAGATCGCTTCACTCCTTTTTTTTTCTCCTTGTTTGGCTTCTCATCTAGCGGATACTTTGCATTATCATGCTCAAGTAAGCTTAAAAGCTCCTTTCGAATCATTTCATCGGCTTGTTCAATTGACGTAGGGGGAACAAATGAACTCTTATCTCCATCAGCTCTCAGTAAAGAATTTCTAATTAGTTCCAATGAAGCAGCAGGAGGCCTGGGGAGTTCCCTCTGCAGGACCTTTGACCTCTTCCTAAGCAAAGCCTGCTGTCGTAATTCTTCCTCGGCCTTTTCTCTAGCAAGCCTATCTGACATATCCTCCTCAATCTTCTCCTCTGGTTCTTCATTTTCTTCTGGAGGAGGTTGAATGACTATTTGATATTCATTCTTGGGTTGTGGCAGATTGATGAGACCAGATCGCAAATTCCGTCTAAGATCAGCCTGTCTTCGTTGCTCTAGTTTTCCACTATCATGCATATCCAAGTCTTCATTTATACGGAGTTCATCCCTAATGGGAGTCGCTTTAGGTGTCGCACCAAAGGAGTATCCATCTCTCGATGGAGTCATGCCAATTCTAGGTGTCAAACCAGCACCTCCTGGAGTTGCAGACGGGGTTAACATCAGATTTGGAGTTTGAATTTCCTTTCTCTTCGGAGTTACCCCAGAAAAATCAGAAGGATGCAACTCTGGGTTCTCTCCTCCAAATAATGGTGTCTGGGACTCCCTCAACCGAGCCAAGTTTTCTGCTTCCATCATAATAGCATCACCCTTGCCAGCAGGAGTTCTCTGTGGAGTTCGTAATGGAGTCATTCCCTGGCGTGGTGTTTGGGCATAATTTGCAAGAAGAGCATGTGTTGCACCACTCCCTTCTGTTAATTCCTCACTCCCAGCAAGAAGATCGCTGGCATAACCCATCTTTGCAATTTCCTCCAATTCATGGTCTGAAATCTGTGGTGCAGGGAGCATCAGTTTTGATCTCTTCCTTACTGTTTCTGGATCATTCAACTTATTTGCTTGTAGTATTGCCGAAGGGGCATCCTGCCTTTGAGCAATTTTATTCCTGGCCATATCTTGCTTTCTTAACTGAGCCTCTACATCAACTCTTCTTTTGCCTTCTAATTCCTCAATTGTAGTTGGGAACTTAGGTTGTTCCACTGGTCTATCTTCATCAGTAACATCAAAAAAGCCAGGAGGAGGCCTCTTCTCAAAGGGAATTTCTGCATTATAGTCAATTCCCTTTCTTTTTCTCTTCCGATGACGCGTGTCAATTCCAGCTGCTTTCAGTTCTCTCCTTTTCTGCAAGGAAGCAAGCCTCCTAGCCTCTTCAAGTTGTTTCTCTCTGGCTTTCCTTTTTGCTTTTTTACCCCTAGTGTTCGCTAACCGAGCTCGTGCTTCAGAAAGCATTTCCTTCTCATCTTCATCCATATCAACAGGATCGGGACGTGCAGGTTTGGACTCTGGATTTGGATCAATCTCTCCAGGACGCAATTTCCGTGGGTCGTCACCAGGTTCATAATTATCATCCTTAACACATGCTGCATCGAGAAGTTTCTCATAACGCTCTAGGCACTGAGATGGAGTACGGCCAACAATTGGGGCAATTGTCCTCCATTGAGTTGGCATTAGTTTAGCAAGATGAAGCAATTTCTCATCCTCTTCCCGAGTCCATTCAGTCTACAAACAGCATGTAAATAAAGAATCAGTCATCACAAATCAAAGTATGCAACTAATCAGATTCTGTACACCATTACTTTTTATAACATAATAAGATTCAGAGTAAGAATCAAAATAGCATTTGAAACTTCACCCCTGTTGTTTGATTTCATTTCTAGGGAGGTGTATGGGTAAGGTTATCCATTACTTAAAGTAAACAAAACAAAAAAATAAAGTTCACTAAGCATACTGCATCATGTAGCTCAGTTAAGAATATAAGGCTTTCTTAGCTGAATCATATTATCTGTCCTCTTGGATGGGCAAAGAAAATATACAATGCTCACCCCACAAAAAAAATAAAAATCGCAAACTGCAGATACACCTTACCCAGAATCCTAAATAATCCAAAAGCTAAAGCAGTTGCACGCCGGAGTGAAAAAAAATCACATTTTACTATTTCTACAGTATTTGTTATAGTTACTAAGAAGCAAATAAGGACTAACTTAACTCCACAAGCACCCCGCCAGTCTCTAAAGTTAAATAAGAGAATTTGATGTTCATGTTCTTTTACTGACAGGTCATTCATAGACTTGCACAATTAACAAACTTTGCATACTGATACATTTCAAATATTAGTCCGCAACTCCGCATAGCCATAACTCACTGGCATCCCTCTAATATAAGAAAAGAAGCTCATAAACAGAAACATATGAAATAAACTAAGAACAATATGCATTCATATCAGTGTATGGAAGAAAAAGGTGTGAAGCGTACCTTTTTGATGGAAGGGTCTAGCCACTCATACCAGCGAGCCTTACATTGCTTAGCAGATTTACGAACAAGAAGCGAAGAGATCCGAGCCCATTGATTCTTCCCATATTTCATAACAGCAGCTTTAAGGATCTCATCCTCCGTGTTCTTCCAAACACCACCTTTTATCATAATCCTCATCTTGCCTACTTGGAATTTAACTTCCTCTAAAAAAATCTAGGGTTTTCAGAAAGCTGAACAAAAAAGAAAGGAATTGACCTTAAAAATGCTCTGAATCTATATTCAATAATTCTTACTCCAAAAGGTATAGCTATCGACCCTGAAGCCAATCCACTAATCTTCAGAGAAACCGAGGATTTGGTGAGGAAAAGGAACGATAAAATCCACCGATGAAAAGGAAAAAAAAAAGGGAGATCGATAGGAAAGAAATAGTACCTGAAGCGAAATGCAGAGATTCGCAAAGTGACAGTCTTATTTTGCCGCACTTAAAACGATCGGAAAACCAACAAGGAGGAGGAGCTTTATTTTGCAATATCGCAAAGCTCTCTGTTTTTTCACAGGTCGAGTCGTTTAGCCGTTCAGGATAACCTAGGTAGGGGTGGGTGGGTGGCCTCCAATCACGAACCGTATTTCCGGTTCGGTTCACGGTTGATCCAACATATAGAAATTTTTTTTTTTCAAAAAAAAAAATGTCATCTTATTAATATTATATTAATAACAATTGCTCTTTCTTTTTTAAATTACAAATAAAGTACAATTGAACATTCATGTTATTAATAAAATTTGAATTTAAAGATTTTCTTAACAGCTTATGTGCCATCCGATTGAGTTTTTTCAAGATATACACACATAAAACAAATGAAGACAATAATCCAATATATAGATAGATATATGAGAAAATTACTCTTATGATCTTGAGGTTTAACCTAACTAGCTAGCATTTTTAAACGTGCTTTACATTAGGTACTCTTATATATAATAGGTTATTTATATTGTAAAGACTTGTTTAAGTTCTTATTGTATTAGGTTATCATATTTTTTATTTTTCTTATAGTAATTAGAGCATATCCAATATAACGGTAAATCACTTTCATTTGATGAACACGTTAAAAAAATTAAAATAATTTTTAAAAAAAAAACCCTCTTCAATGCTAATGTCTATCTAATTGTCTAGTTGACGTGTCAATAAACAATGTTTAGCATGCTTTCTATTTCGAGGGTCTACTAGACATTGTCACTAGACATTGTCCACGTTAAAGTTGCTACGTAATTAGTTATCTATTAAATTGTGACAAATGGAAAATGAAAAATGTTGCATTGGATATATTTTTAAAAAGTTAAATTCTAAAAATAAACGATTAGCCATATACGACACATCAGCTGCAATCGACTATACCGTTAGAAATGCTCTTAGTCTATCTATTGATAGTCTTAATATTGTAAAGACTTGTCCAAAATGCTTATTATATTAGGATTTATTTTCTTGTAGCGATTATGTTTTTTTTTTTAACATAGATATAAACTCACGCACCCGGATGTGGATAGGGAGATTCGAACTCAACCCGTTAGAAATTGAGGGCAAATATCTTACCACCTCTACTGGTTCCCAACCACGCGATTAGTTTATCTATCTATAGTCTATATTATATATATATTAGGTAAATTTAATCGAAAGTACCTAAACTTTGAGGGTTCTTACATGATCGTACCTAAACTTTTTTTTTCGTATAAAAATACTTGAACTTACAAAGAACTTGCAAAGAATTGCATTTAGTCGGTTTCCATCTCTAACCAGTCACATGATGACGTGGCAGGGATTCAAGTTTAAGAAATACACCCCTAATTTCCTTTTTTTTTCTCTTTACTATAATTTGGACTTAGTTGAAAATAATTTAAAATTTTTAAGGACCTTTTTATAATAATCCCAAAGCATTGGTAAAAATAAAACTTTTGTCTTCTCTCATCCTTTCACCACCACCGTATTCCTTCTTCTCTCCTCTACTCCACAGCACGCCATCGCCATCTCTTCCATCCACTGATGGAAACCACCAACACCATCAGTTCAAGCCTTCACCACCGATCAGATTCCTTTCTTCCGATCGACCACCAACCATTCACCCCTCTGTATCATCGAACCACCATCAGACCATCTCAACTTCACCATCACAAATTCATATGCCATCACCACCAGCCAGCTACTTCCGTCGCTGCACCAATTTGGGAACCCACCGAAGAACCCACTACTATCTCTGCTTTGTCCAGATCGGAATCACCAAAACCCACGAGACTCGCCACCGCCATCTTGTGGGTTTTTTGAAATTGAAAATCGAAAAAGAAAATAGAGGACCGGTCGGTAACTGAAAAAGAGAAGAGATCGAGAGCGGAGAGAAAAAGGAGAGAGTTCTCATCAAAAACAAAGAACAGAGAAGTCCAGATCGGGGAAGAGGAGGAGATCATAGACAAACTGGGATTTTGGCTTCTGTAAAGAAAACGAGAATCGATATTAAAGAATCTCCTCTTCCCTCTCGAAAATTGAAAATCAAAGGAAAGCAGATACTTGATTTGAGCCGGAAAATAGAATTGAAATTTAGCAGGAGCAGTTCTTCAACGACCAGAAAAATAGAGCAGAAACATTTGGGCAAAAATAAAGCAATGCCCATTTGGGCAAAACAGAGCATTACCATTTATTTCATGTACTCAGTCTTATGACCATCTTCATAGTCTTGTAGTTATTGCTTCTGCGTTCCCAAATTTTGATGATGAGGAAGAGGATGATGCAGTTGGTGTCACATCCTAATTTCCTGATGGCGAGACATTAACGGAATGCTAACAGAATGTTAGCGAAGTATTGATGGAATCATAGGTTTTAGGAAGTTTGGATAAAGTTGATATTGATAATAATAATAATAATAATAATAATATATTTACCGGTTGGGTATGCATGTATTGATTATAAAACATAATAATAAATATATTATGTTATGGTAAAAGAAAGAAAGGTGGCAAAAGGAGAAGCATTCTGACAAAGTAGA
This sequence comes from Croton laevigatus, assembly GCA_949640765.1. Taxonomy (NCBI): domain Eukaryota; kingdom Viridiplantae; phylum Streptophyta; class Magnoliopsida; order Malpighiales; family Euphorbiaceae; genus Croton; species Croton laevigatus. The sequence goes on along the minus strand of CATIWJ010245418.1, from coordinate 296 downwards.
ATAGTAAAGTGGCAGGTGGTGTGGTATGCGTTGGCAAGAGTAAAACAAATGGTGGCATTTTAGTTTGGGTGGCTGTGAAAAGAAATGTTAGATGGCAAATTTGTATAAACAGATGGCATTTGTTTGGGTGCATGCAGGAAATTGTAAATTAAGTGTGTAGGTGGCAACGTTAGAAGAAGAGGTGGCATTTTAATGTTGAGTTGGAAAGAATTTAGAAGTGTTAAGTGGCAATTTGTTTTGGGTGTATATGCATGGGAAATAACGGAAATAGAAACTTAGCTAATATTCAATTCACT
>CATIWJ010245392.1:0-36886 GCA_949640765.1 Croton laevigatus | reverse complement strand
TTAACATAGTGAAATATGGACTAATGACAATCTAATGCCAACACTAATTATTATCATTGTCACCACTACTCAAACTACCTACTTACTCTCATTTCTAGTTTTCTATTTACCATTTAAAACCTTTTTAAACTTATAAAAAATAACTAGGCATAGATAAAATTTTGGAAGGGCTAAAGCTAAAATTAAAAATTAATTTTTTTTTATTTTTTTACTTTTTAAAAAGAAAACTAAATTAATTTTTTTAATATATATGCTTGACTCCTTAAATTAATTATATAACACTAAAATTTTATTAAAATTTTTATTTATAAAATCTAAGAAATAATGAAGTTATTTTAAATTGATTATATAAAATGTTTGGATTTTATTTTATTGAAAGATGCATTATAATTTTATCACGCAATATAAATATAAATTTTTCTTATTAGAAAACAATGAAAGAAAAAATTAATATAATATCAATGATTCTTTTAATCATATAAATTCTCTATCATATTTCATTTCTTAATTTTCTGGTGCAATCAATTAACTCTTATAAAATTTATTTGCCTTTTAACATTACAATTTGAAAGAAATTAAAAGGTTGGGACGGGCTAAAGCCAAAAGGAAAAGGATATGATTATTTCTTTATAATTTTGTTAATACACTATATCATTTTTATGAATAAATATTTATTTAATTTTTTATTTGTGTATAATATATTATAATAAATTTAAAAATATTCATAAATTAAAATTTTATTTCATATATCATATTTTAAATAAATACTAGTATATATTTTTAACCGATTATATTTTTCTCTAATTTTATTGAAACAAAATAAGTCGTTTTTATCAATGTTTTAAAATTAAATTTAAAAATAATAATGAAATAAATTTATTTTAATTCATTAATTTTGATTGACTATAGTTATTCAATAGAACATTTTACATATTAAATACAATTATTTTTAAAATTAGAAAAATCTAAAAATGACATAAATTCTTATTGTTAGATTATAATTGTGCCACATCATCAAATAATCCTAAACTTTTATATATACTACTAGTCGTGTGTCCGAGCGATGTATTGTTTTACAATGTTTGAATAATGGTAATATATATATATATTTTAAATATTTTGAATTAAATCATATTATACAAGTTCTTAATAATTACCTTCTAACATTTTATAATCTTGATCAACCTTTACTTTAAATTGATACCGAAATTCCACTGTAACAAACCATGTCCATGGTGGCGGCATCTTTGGCTTCTTTCCCAATTGCAATTATCTAGGGGAAAGAAAACTTCAGAAATATGAACTAAACCCAAATCATTAAACTTATTTGAACGACCTATACAACCTAGCTAACCAACCATGAATGTTAAAGTCAAAAACCTATAATCTCGGTTTGAAAACTGAGTACAAAATGAAAACAAAGACAAAGTTAAGTAACGCATCCTCCATCTCAAAATCGTAGTTCTGCTTTCCTTTTCGAGTGTTTTAAAATTAGAATCTCGTTTTTATAATTTGTTTTAGATTTTTTTTTTTAAGAAAAATTTCATATTTTAATTCTTAAAATTGATGCTTTTTCAATCCTGCCCCAGTGAAATTTTTAGAAAAAAAGAACTGTCCCCTCATTCTAGAAAAACCCTGTTCCTTCATTGGTTAGTAAAATTATTTATGTTGTTAGGTAGCTCTTATCAAATTGCATACAATTGGTCAACATGGTAGTACTGCTACAGTATCATATTAATAAAAATTATAAATGTAGTATTGTGACCCGAATAGGGCTATTTTCATACCCATCAAATAATTAAATATGATTCATAGTAATTAGATCTTATAATATACAGCAAACGGCATGGCATTAGCATGCAATTTCCTTCTATTCTACAGCATTTTCATGTCTATCCATATAGACTTTGATTAAATGCTTAATCAACTGCAATTCTATATTCTGTTAAAAACAAAAAACTGATTAATTAATTTCCAACAAGTGCTGCCAAATTGTCAGAAACTTAGGTATTCAAAGACTAGTTATAATATTTAAATGATTTAAATAATTAATTTGGTACATATCCATCCATCATATTCCCGGTTACCCAAAAAGAATGTTAGTATATAAATATATTATATAATTGAATTGTTGTCCTTCAAACTTAATAAACTAATAAAAAATTTACGAATTAATTAGTAGTTTGATTTTATAATTATAATTATAATAGTAGTTGATAGTATGTAGAATCTAATCTCTCTGAAAGAAGGATATAATCTGTTTAAAAAAAGGGATGTTTTTTGAAATAAAAGCCAACATTTGTATTTTAAAATATAAGAAAAGTGTTCTGGTCAACTTCGGCGCAATAGATTTTGTTGCTCAAAATTATACTCTATTTTTCAATTTAATTAAAACGTATGCACTATACATTTCTTCAAAAAAAATAAAAAATTGCTATAAAAGCATTCCAGAAGACTGTTTTAGTTTGAAATTAATTAAATTCAAGAACTGGCTAAAGATCTGAAAACCAGGAGAGGAGACAGGCCGAAAGAAGCAAAACATAAAGGAATAATCAATAAAGCCAACTTTCTACTTCGCCAAAGACTATATTTTTGTCCGAAATTTCAACAAAAATTTATAGCCGAAATAAATATGAATGTTTTTCCAGTTTTTGTTCAACTTAATAAGTAGGAAAAGTATTAAATAACACATGCTATGTTTTTTATACATAACAGTTTGTGTTATTTAAACTTTATGTTCTTCCCTACTTATTAAGTTGTTGATTTTTTGAAGAAAAAAGTTTCATATTATCTGTATGAAAAAACAACTATCTTTTTCTAAAATTAATTAAAACAAAAAAGAAAATGAAGTAGTTAGTAGTAATTGGTCATATTTAAGAAACAAAAAACATGATTAGACCGATGATTTTCTAAAAATTTGGATCCAAAGCAGACAAGAAGTTACACTTTTATTATTACAAACTATAAAGTTAAAATTTAAAATACAGGTGTTTACATCAAATGGTGGATTGGCTAGGTCTAAGTCAATGTGGGTCGAACCGCAATTAATGAATCAACCTTAGGTCTGATCTAATTAGGGGCCTACATGTTTCTTGTTAGAATTGAAGTCCTATCGTAGTCACACCCTGTTTTTTCCCCCCCATAATATTGTCTCTGTCTCCTGAATTTGGTTCGTTGAAACCTAACTTCATGTTTGGAAATGAGAATAATAATTTCTGCACCTCATAAATTCGTTGATTTAGACTAAAGGTCCAATCCATGCACCAATCAAACCGTTACTCGTTATGTACGAGCTGGTTTTTACTTTTCTTTTCTTTTATCATTATTATTTTCTTTTCAAAATAGGTGATAGTAAATATTGATGCTATGTAGTAATTTTTATTGTTTTGGAGTTAAAACATTAAATTTTTTTTTAAAGCTTTCGATAAAATGGTGTTTAAGATAGCTTTTAGATATTTAAGTAGTATTTTATCAAAAGTTAATTCATGTTTTAGCTTTTAACATTTTGTAAACCGCTGTTATAAATAAGTATCAGTTATTCAAATAGCTAAAAACTACTCAAATAGTTATTTTTATTGAAAGTAATTTTTTAGTGGCACCAACAATAATTTTATCAAACATGTAAAAAATAAAAAAAAATTATCAAGATCCATAGTAAGCTCGAACACGTGTAGGTTTTCTAGTTTATTATATTTTTATTACTACTACCTCCGTATTTTTCAATTTTTTTTTATATTTCAAAAGGTATGATTAGATTCAAGTTTGGCATTGATAGTTTGATGGGTTGTATTAGGTAGATTAAAGTATGTTTAGGTTATTTATAAAATATGATTACTGTAGTTTAGTTATATATAAATAATATTTTAATCTACCTAATCCAATCCATCAAATTATCAACACTAAACTTGAATTTAATAATAGCTTTTGAAATATAAAGAAATGAAAAATACGGAGGTAATAATATTTATTGGTTAGACTAGTCATATATTGAGTTTATTAAAGTTGGTGATTATTTGTTTTTATTAATCATGAAATGTCATAAAAGGTCCCAACTACATATCTTGAGTCCGTTGGGAAAGTAAAGTTCTTATTGTTTTAAACAGCTACACATATAAGATGGTTTGAACCCACTACTTCACTTATGAAAAAAAAAAAAAAACCTTACCAACTTACTTGTGCCTTAGATTAAAGTGGATACTTATAACATCATTATTTATAGTTGTTTATATATTATCATTTACTTAAAAATAAGTTAACTTATTTATAAAGCTTATTGATAAATAAATAGTTGGTGTTTCAGCTGGTTAATAAGTATCTTATGATTTGTGAGTGAATAGCGTAAGAAAAATATTGAGAAGATGAATCTTTTAATACAAAAAATTATAGCAAATTATATTTAATGGTTAACCAAAATTTGAGTCTAAATCTAATGTGATTTTAGGATGAATTTTTGTGAGAAATAAAATTTAATTACAGATTTATAAAAATTATATGTTGAATTAAAAATATAATTGATCGCTTTTGTATAGATTTGAGATTGAGATTGATGGATTATTATTCATAATAATTAATAAATAGAGTTTTTCTGGAGTTTTTCTCTTTTATTTTATTAAAAAGGGATATTTAAAAAAAAATCCCTATGTTTTATAATAAATAACAAAAATCTCCCTGTCTTTTTTTTTTTCAAACACAAATATCCCCGCATTTTAATTCCGTTGACAAAATGTCCTTCTGTCTATTTTTTCTGTTAAAATTGTGATAGAAGGACCAAAATGTAATTTTTAAGAGCCCCTTTTAAAAAACTCAAAAATTAAAGGAACTGGTTTAGCATTTTATCTTATTCAACCCTTTCAACCTCTAGAAAACCTAGCCGCCGCACTAATGCAACAACTCTATCATTGTCTTGCAAAAGGGCTGGCATCATTACCTTCTTCTTCTTCAGATTTGTTCCGTGGTTGCAATTAGTGAAGACGGTTGGTGGATGGACGCAGAGCATAGATCGGAGCTGCTGTGAGTGGCGGATTCGCGTATATGGTTTCAAAATCCTAATCGTTGGTGATCTTGAGCTCACATCTATAAATCGACTTTAATTCATTTTCATCGCGCTGAAGCTGCACTTTCCGCTACTTCTTACAAGTATTGATGTCTCTCGATCTCCACCATTATGTTGAAGCCAAGATCGACGTCCACTCTTAGGGCAGGTGCTGGCCATCTGTTCGTACTCCTGGTGCTACAGCAAGAACAGTACTTTGGAAATACAAAAATGACAAGAAGGGAATTTGGGTTTTTGGTTTTTTTGCTCATTTTTCTTTTGCAAATTTGGGTTTCCCATGGTAAAGAAATTTCTCGAACCCAATTATATTTGTAAAACTAGTATCAAGTTCAGTACCCAAACACCTCTATTAAACTCTGCTTTCGATTTGTAAGCAAATTGCACAGGTTCTTGAGTTAGATTTCTTATTTCGTTTGATCGTCTTGGCTCTCTTAAAGATTTTTTTGATTATTTTCTTAAATGAAGAACGAGTTTTGTTTAAGTTTTACAAAGTCTGTATTCTTGTTGAGTCTAAGATCTTGCTTGACTTGCATTCGTGTTCGTTTTTGTTTATGAAGCTTTGGATTGATGCCATTTTGATTTTGGATTGAAGATTTTATTCTCCAAGTTTATCCTTTTCTTTTTTGATTGGTGGACAGTTTGATTTTTGGCACAAAATGCAAGGGAGTAGGAGTTTTATTTTTTATGATTGGATGTGAATGCCTTAGACGAGGAGGTGTGGTGGTCCGGCGGCCATGAAAGAGGGAAGAGAAGAAGGGAGTAGGTTTAGGGGTTTTTGAAGAAGATGACAAAAATGCTAAACTAGTTCCTTTAATTTTTGAGTTTTTTAAAAGGGGCTCTTAAAAATTACATTTTGATCCTTCTATCATAATTTTAACAGAAAAAATAGACAGAAGGATATTTTTGTTAACGGAATTAAAATGCGAGGATATTTGTGTCTGAAAAAAAAAAAGATAGGGAGATTTTTGTTATTTATGATAAAACATAGGGAGTTTTTTTTAAATATCCCTAAAATATATATACATATTTTAATTGAGCGATTTCGCTCAATGGATTAAAAAAAAAAAAAAAATATATATATATATATATATATATATATATATATATATATATATACATATTTTAAAATGTATGGGGCCAATGAACTTAATGCACCTAACGTGTCTAGGTCGATGTTCCTAGAACTACTAATTACTATACTAATCTTATACTAAGCGATGTGCAATACTGTATATATCATCTGTTTAGCTTTTATTTTGAAAATATTTTTATGATGCATGCAATCTATCATCAATATAACAACAATGGCCAAATTCACAATTTCATACCTGAACTTTGTATGTTTCCCTAGTATAACCTCTAACTTTCCAAACAACTTATTAGACAATCCAACTTTTAGTTCCTTAAATAAATACATACTATACCTGAGAGATATCCGAATGCATAGTTTTCACGCACACTGTCCAGTTGAAGGTCACTGGAAATAGTCGTCGTAATACTAAAGAATAGCAGAAAATACTTAATCAAGTGTCTGTTTTCCCTTTTATCTACCATTTTGACTTTGTTTTGGATAAAGTAGTTCTTTTTCTAATTATTTTTATTTTGGAGACCATTTCCCTAACATCCCAAATAAATATCCTTTCCATATATGCTTTATATTTCCAAAACGTTTTGAGTCTTCAAATCCAATAATAATAATAATAATAATAATAATATATAGACTATAAACTATATTACACATAATAAGTCATGTAATTAATGGGATATGTATATAGTCATGCAATTAATCATTACAAATGGAATGTAAAATATTCATGTAGTTGTGTATAAATTCTTGTAGTTATGCATATATTCTCATTTTTTATTCAAGATAAATTTTATCAAAAGAACTCTGCATCAATGGAGAACAATCCCCAATCACAATGCTATGAATGTGCATCAACGTTCAAAGGTGCTGATGGGATTGTTTCCCATAACAGCCTAAAACACAAAAACTTCAAATATATATGCACAAAGTGTAACAATGCATTCGAAACAGACGCCAGTCGCCAACAGCATGATAGCACTATTCACAACCCCAACCCACAACAGAAGCAGAAAAAAGAGCAGAAAAAGTAGACTACATGAAATTAGATTTTTAGTAACAAATTGTTTTGTCACAATAAATATGTATATTGTCACAATATGTGTTTTTGTGACAAATAAATTTTATTGAAATAAATGTGTTTTTGTGACAAATAAATTTTATTGAAATAAATCTGTCTTAATAAATATATTGTGATAAAAAATTATTTTGTAACAATTTTATACTTTTATTGTGACTAAAATTTATTTCATAGTTTTCATATTGTGACAAGATAATTTTTCATAATTCACTTAAAAATTTATCACAATAAGTACAATTTAGTCGCAAATGGTATATAATTCTAATTATTAACTAATATATTTTATAGCGATAAACATATATTGGGCTACAAAAATTAATTTATCACAAATTTAATTAGTGACAAAATTTGTCATAATTTTACATAATGACATATCAATATTTATCATAATTTTTATTATAATAAATTATTTTTATAATACTGAGATACAATATATAATTGCTAATTTTTAATAGGCAGATTAATTTTATGGAATTAGTAAATTGTAATTAGCTAGAGAAGCTAGAAGAAGAAAACAAAGATACCAAAATTGAGTTAAGAAAAAATAAAATAATTGCCATTTATTACATGATCCGAAATAGCTATAGACTCCTTATAACATGAAAGAAAAAGTAATTATAATACTACACTACACTACAAAGTGTATTTGTTACCATTTTATAGATTAAACTCGCTAGATTTTGAACTAGAAACTAAATATTATAAATGCAAATACAAGTGCATACTTCACTATGCAGCATCGCCCTGAAGTAGGGGCATCTGTTCAAAGTGCCACACTCCTGCAACTCAACAAAATACTTAGCTTCACATACTCTGAAATCTTCTTAATCGCTTCAGCCTATTAAAACACTCAAAAGTTTAAATAATAGTGGTGGTGTTATTCTTCTATACAATTCTTATCAGAGAAGGGACGGAACTGAAATTTTTGAGTTTGAGTTTGCTTGTTACACTAAAAACTCTTTCTTCAATGAACTCTTGCATTTGACTGCAAGAAAATAAAAAAATAGCAATTGATTTTAGCAACCAATTACAATTGGTTGCTATTTTGCAACCAAATACTGTCGGTTAATAAACAGCTACCGATTTACGACCGAATAGCCACCGTTATTTTGTGAAATGAAATAAAATTAATAGCAACCGATTTATAACCAAAAATTGCAACCGTTTAGTAACCGATAAGTTTTTGATTACTAAAACCAACAGCAAATATTGGCGCCTAGTTTACCAAACGAATAACAAATGAAAATTAATATGGATATTAGCAACCAAATTAAAATCAGTTGCTAAATTATAAAACCATTAAAGCCCTAAAATTTTCCTTTCGGTCTCATTTGCAACCGCCACCCGCACACCCTCCTCTTTTCCTCGAAGATCGCCTTAGCCATTTCCCCCCTTCACCGGTCTAACACTCTCACCCTTCACCTCCGTTCGCCTCCGCCACTCTCAACCTTCACCTTTGCCCGCCTCTCTTCTTCTTTCTCCCCTGTCCTTTCCCTGTTTCTCTTGTCCTTCAAGCAAATCAAAAGCAAAAAGCAAAGCAAACAAAAACAACCACCACCAGCCACCTTTTACCTCCTTTTGCCTTTCACCACCACTGACTCGCTTCTTGCAATTTCATATGCCGGTCTTTTTTACTGGTTTTCCTTGCCGTCAGTTCAGGTAAGTGGTTTAATATTTTAGGCACTAACGCTATAATGGAAACATTAGGTTCCACTTGCTGTTCAACCTTATTCTCTCTATCTACATAAGTATTGTTATCTAGTAGTGCCTACTGCTTCTTCTGCCACAATTAATTAGATTTTAATTATTACATTATATCTCCATAGATAATCTTTTTTCTGTAGCATTAAGTACAATTATATATGTACTAGCTTTATAGATTGCAAAATTTCCCTATTTTTAGTGCTAATATTAACCTCTTTTCCCCTGTCCTTTGAACAAATCGAATGCAGCAACCAAAGCAAACAAAAACCACCACCACCAGCCGCTGCTGCCTCTATTCGCCTTTCACCACCGCTGACTCGTTGCTCACAGTTTCTTGCGCAACTGGATGGATACCAAACTCTCTTTTCAATTTGAGCCATCTCTCTTACTTGAAAGATATCATCTTTGCTTGATACTTTCACACATGATACCTTCAAAGTTCATTTCAAATTAGACCTTATACTGCTCTCTTCATGCTCAGGTTTTTTGGAGATAACAAGCTTGAAGGTCCCCTTTGATAAGATAATATTATAATGTTTTGTAATTACCTAATTCCTAGAGTTATATATATTGTATACTTCTCGTTGTAGCTGTATAAATATTCCAAAGTAATACAAGTACACACACGGTTTTTCCAAACCTTATATGATATTAGTGCCCAGCCCTAATCAAATTCCTTCTCTGTAATCTTCCTGTTTGCAATTTCTTTTGATCATTATCTCAAGCCATATTTGATTCTGTCTTCTGAAAACGAGCACTGATTCAGCTACCGTTTCCATAACTGCTGCTGCAATTATGGAATGCATAATTTCTTCCTCCATTCCTTCTTATCCAAATATCTCTCATCAAATCTCTATCAAACTCTCTTCTACTAATTTCTTGTTATGGAATGCATAATTTCTTTCGTTGGTAAGGGGTTGTTGTCTGGATAATTATATTAAAGGTGAATGTGCAACCTCATCTTCAACCTTATCTGATAATTCTGTTAATCCAAACCATACGATTTGTTTTTCATAAGATCAAATGGTTTTGATCTGGATTCTTTCATCTGTTTTTGAAGCAATATTGCCTCAGATTGTTATGGCAAAGACTGCTAAGGAGGCTTATTCAAAATTGTTAACTGCCTATGCTAGTGGGTCTAAGTCTCAGATTTGTGAGCTTAAAACCCAACTTTTTAACTTGCGACGAGGCAATGAGAATATCTCTATCTATACATAGAGAGCTAAATCCATTTGTAATCAGTTAAGTGTTCTTGGTTATGTAGTTCTTAAAGATGACTTGGTTGAATTTACTTTGCAAGGCTTGGGACAAGCCTGTCGCCCTTTTACTCGTAGTCTTGAGCCCATACTGGAAGCTGTTTATTTTGATGATCTTACAGGCCTTTTTCTTAGTGAAGAACGTAACCTCAGTTTTGATAATACTATTGGAGATGGTATTATCCCTGTTCCTTTTGCATAGTATGCTGCTAGGAATACCTCTACCAATTGAGGTTGTGATAAAGGGAAAGGCTTTCAAAGCCATGGCAATGGCTCTTCTTCTGGCCGTAATTCGACTATTGCACAAGGGCGTGGTTATAATTCAGACTATTCCAATGTTGTTTGCTATATTTGTGGTGGCAAAGGGAATATTAATTGGGTATGCCCATCTCCAAAATAATCAAAAGAAGACATATCAGCTCCTTCTTCTAATTATATGGTTGGAGATAGTTTCTCACATAAGCCTTGGGTTGTCGATTTTGGATCCACCTATCACTTGACCAATGACTTGGGAAACCTGGCTCTTCACTTCGAGTATACCGGACCGAATGAAGTATCTATTGGTACCACTCTCTCTATCTCTCATATTGGTTCTTCTAAATTATTAACTAAGTCTCAATCTTTTCAACTTTTTTATATTCTTTGTGTTCCTAATTCTACAAGTAATCTTATTTTTGTTAGTGCCTTAACAAATGATAATCCAGTGTCTGTGGAATTTTTTGCTAATCATTTTGATGTAAAAGGATTTGGTGCGAAGAATACACTGGTACTAAGATAAAATAAACAAGGGATGTATATGTTTCCGCCGGATGCTTCAGGTTGGTCTTTACCTTGAGCCCATCTAACTACTCTTCAGTCGTGGCATGATCGGCTTGGGCATGCAGCAAGTGATTATTTCTTTCCGAGTTTGTGTCATTCTTGTTTTGCTAGTAAAACTCAAAAATTACCTTTTGTTTATTCTAATTATAGTGTTGACGGACCTTTAGACTTGATTTATTTATTGGGACCGGCAAGTGAACTAGGTGTTGATGGTTCATTATATTATCTTCTTTTTAATGATCATTTTAGTAAATTTTGTTGGCTTTATTTTGTAAAATATAAGTCTGAAGTGCTGCATATGTTTATTAAGTTTCGTACAATGGTTGAGAAATTTTTTGGTCACAATATTAACCAGTTTCAAGCAGATTTGGGGAGGGGGGGGGGCTGAGTTTCAGGCCTTAATGTATTATTTGAATGATAATGGAATTGTACAATGAAGCTTATGTCCTTGCACACCTGAACAAAATGGTCGTGCTGAAAGGAAGCATCGTCATATTGCCGAAATTGCCATGCACTTTTACATCATACAAAAATTCCACTTAAATATTGGCCATATGCTTTTGACACTACCATTTATGTCATTAATAGAATTCCTTCCAAAGTTTTACAGAATCGATCTCTATTTGAGATTTTATTTAACAAATACTAGATTACTCGTCTCTTCATGTATTTGGTAGTTTATATTTTCCTTGGCTTAAGCCATATACTAAGTCCAAATTGGAACCACAGTCAATACCTTGTGTTTTTTTGGGTTATGGGACTATACACAAAGGTTACAAATGTTTAGATCTCGTTTCTGGCAAAATTTACATCTCACATCATGTTATTTTTTATGAATAGGTTTTTCCATTTTATAGTCAAGTTCAACCTTCGGTCACATCACAACCCAACACTTCTGAAACGATTATTTCCATACCTAGTTCTCTTCTTCCTTTTAGGTTTACAACAAGTTCCTTGCCAATCACTACTTCCCCATCAGAATTGCCACAACAACAGTAGCCAATCTTATCACATGCGGATATATCATCCGCCGAGAGCATGCATAGTCATTCCTCTATTTCTGCTGAACAGCCGTCATCTATTTCAGTTGTGTCATCTGCATTGCCATCTGCTGCAACAACCTCTACTAATCCTATGGTGACATATTCCAAAACTCACAGTTTAAAGCCCAGGTTATTTCAAGCAACCAGGAAAAATTATATTCCTCCATCATCATTTACGAATGCAGTAAAGTATCCTAAATGGTAGGTTGGAATGGCAGAAGAAATTAATGCTCTTATTTAAAATGGAACATGGAATTTAGTACATCCTATGACTGATCAAAATTTAGTAAGATGCAAATGGGCTTTTTGATTGAAAACCAACTCAGATAGGTCTTTAGATAGGTATAAGGCTCACCTAGTGGCGAAGGGTTTTCATCAACGTCCTTGAATTGATGTCAGAGATACATTTAGTCCAATTATGAAGCATGTAACAGTTCATCTAATACTCTCTATTGTAGTCTCTCTTGGTTGGAATTGTATACAAATTGATCTCTCCAATGCCTTTTTGCATGGTATGCTTGATGAAACAGTTTTTATGAAGCAGCCACCTAGCTTTAATGACCCTTGACATTCGAATTATGTTTTTTGTCTTTGGAAGTCTCTTTATGGACTAAAACAAGCTCCATAAACATGGAACAAGTGTCTTATTGCAGCATTATTAGCCTATGTTTTTCATGACTCTAAAGCAGACACTTCGTTATTTTATTATTCGAAGAACAATATTACATTGTTATGTCTTATTTATGTAGATGGCATACTCATCATAGGAAGTTATTCGAAAGCTATTCAGAGTGTAGTTTCTCATCATGAAGGCAGATTCTCCATTAGAAATATTGGGAGACTTCAATATTTTTTGGGAATTAAGGCAAATTGGTCTGAAAATGGACTTCATCTTTCACAAGCTAAATATATTAATCTATTTTGGATAGAGCTAAAATGGGAAACTGTGCTGGTATATCTACTTCAACTTGTTTGACTGATAAATTATCTAGCAATTCTAGTGAAGCATTTGCCGATCAAACTCTATATTGAAGTGTGATTGGAGGACTTCAATATCTGACTTTTACAAGATCTGATATTGCCTTTAGTGTCAATGAAGTTGCACAGTTTATTCATAACTCCTCACTTTCTCATTGGGCAGTAGTTAAGATAATTTTATGTTATCTCAAGAGTACACTGCATCATGGTCTTTCTCTTAGCTGAAATGCTTCTCTTGATTTGCAGGCTTAGTTAGATGCAAATTGGGGACGATTTCTTGATGATAGAAAATCAACGAGTGGGTATACTGTTTTTCTTGGTACTAATTTGATTTTCTGGTGTTCTAAGAAGTAGAAAATGGTTTCTCGCTCCACTACAAAATCTAAGTACCAATCCTTAGCTACTATAGCATTCGAAGTTTTATGGATTCAATCTCTTTTACGAGAAATTTGGTTTTTACGTTTTAAAACTCCAATCATCTGGTGTGACAATCTCTCTACCATATATCTTACTGCAAATCTTATGTTTCATATGCGAACCAAACATCTTGAAATTGATTTTCATTTTTTCAGAGACAAAGTAGCATTTAAAGAATTGTCTGTTTGGTACATAGCTACGGAAGATCAAGTTTCTGATGTTTTGACAAAGCCACTTTCCAGAACAAGATTCCAACTTCTTCTTGACAAGTTGTTTGTTTTGCCAAACCCAATACAACTTGTGGGGGATGATAAGATAATATTATAATATTTTGTAATTATCTAATTCTAAAGTTATATATATTGTATATTTCTCATTGTAGCTGTATATATATTCTAAAGTAATACAAGTGCACACACGGTTTTTCAAACCTTATACCCTTCATGCACAAAAAGTTTCATCACTCCTAAATGTGTATGTACATCTCAACATGATATGCTCTCTATTTATTTCTTGGCTGAATTAATTGATTAATGTTTTGCTTTCTGTCTCAAATTTGGTTAATTAAGATGCAATTAATCCTAATAAGATATTTCATGATTTGGGTGAAGTATTTACCTTTTTCCTTGTTAACTTGTAGTTACAGTGATGTTTCATACAATAATTTATCAATAAGCCTTCCTACCTAGGTTAATGGACCAAATTTACATGTGTAATTATGAGTTCTTTTGTTCAATTACAAGTGTAGTTGTGATTCTCAAGGAATTATTGATGAAATACTTGCATTGAATCTTCATTTTTTTTTATGTTTGTGCAGTAATTTAGTTGCCAACAACTTCACAATAAATCTTACAAATAGAAGGTAGTTCTTTTGGCTCTGCATCAAACTTTCTTTGCTTGAATAATGATATTTAGTGTCTGATATAATTCTGTCTTTGGCTATTAGTGGTTTGCTATTAGGCCTGATATAATTCTATATGTGATTGTTCTTACTTTGATGTCATCTTAGTGAAGAAGGGTTTCCAAGTGCAGTTTGCAAAACTGATATTCTCTAAGCAAATTTCATCTACAAGCATGACTGCATGAGACTTCACTTTTCTGATGTTTTGTTCAATAATTGACCTAAGCAACTATGCAAACATATAACATTTTAAGTAACGAAACATTTGAACGACACCTTATATGTGTTATGTCAAACGTCATTGTCTATCCTTGTTATTGCCAATAAAGTCTTGCTCAAAAGTTTTTGATGTTACTTTGCTACTTTTACCTTATTTGTTCAGCAGAATATTTAATGTTGTTACTATTGCTGGTATGCGTTCCTTACGATTTATTTCACAGCTTTGTTTTAGAAACCATGTAGCTTATTATTTTTATGGTCGGTGTTGAATATTAAAAAGGGATGTGGGAGAGTATTGTTGTACTAATATTGAAAAATAATTTTACAAGAGAAGAAATTACAACATATATATCAAATGCTTTTTCTTTCTTTTCTTCACTCTTACTCACATTTCTCTCCACATATGCATAAACTAAACAACCCAAATCACCTATTTATACTAATCTTAAGAAGACTATGATAGCTTGTAGAAGTTTTATCCAGCTCATTGCAAACTTGATAGCCATTATTAAGTTGGACAAATTGCCAACTCATTCCTAGCTCATATCCAACTCAACCTTATCAAACTATAACTCATACTTTGCTCGAAGAAAAATCTAAAGAAAGAATTCTCTAGAGTTACTTAGCCAAATTAAACACAAACACTTATTTACAACTCATTCCTAGATTACTTATTCAAATTGGATACTAACCCTATAAATTACATAATCAGTTTGACTACTAACTCTAACAAAAATTAAGTTTATTATTATTATTATTATTATTATTATTATTATTATTATTTCAACACCCATTCTTAAACTTAATTAATCGGTCACTCCCAATAATGCTCGCAACTGACTAAAGACATTATATTTAAACGGCTTCGTGAAAATGTCTACAACTTAGTCTTAAGTCTTCACATAATTCAATATCACCTCATTCTACTTAATGCATTCTCTAATGAAATGATATCTCGTATCGATGTTCTTGCTTCGATCATGAAAAATAGAATTTTCCGCCAATGCTAGTGCCGATTTATTATCAACAAAAATTTTTGTTAAAGCCTTTTGATGTATCTGCAAATCATTTGGCAATCTTCGTAACCATATTGCATGACACACACATGCGGTCGTAGCAACATATTTAGCTTCACAAGTTGACAAGGCCACAATAGGCTGCTTCTTTGAGCTACAAGTGAACGCTATATCACCCAGAAAGAATAGAAATCCGCTAGTGTTTTTTCTATCATTTTTATCACCAGCCCATTAACTATCGCAGTAGCCAACTAATTTGAAATCTTCATATTTTGAATAAAGTAAACCAAAATTAGTTGTACCTTACAGATATCGAAGTATTCTTTTTGCTGCATTCCAATGTGACTCCATATATCGGCTTACTAACCCAACTGCGTAGAGAATGTCTGTCAAATGCCTAAGACTTCTGATAAGGCGTCGAAATACCATAGGATTGACTTTTTCTCCATTTTTATTCTTGGTCAATTTTAAGCTACATTCAACATGAGTGCTAATAGGATTGCAATTCTCCATTTTGAACTTCTTTAAGATCTCCTTTGCAAAGCTACCTTGAGAAATAAAATTCTATTATCATTTTGCTTCACTTCAATACCAAGATAAAATGACATAAGGCCAATGTCTGTCATTTCAAACTCATGAGCCATTGTCTTCTTGAATTCATTGAACATTTTTGGATTGCTTCCAGTGAAAATAAAATCATCCATATACAAGCAAATAATTAACATATCTCCATCTTTCACCTTCACGTATAAGGCATATTCGTGAGGACACTTGACAAAACCATTCTCTTGAAAGTATTTATCAATACGAATATTCCAAGCTCTTGGTGCTTGCTTAAGCCCGTATAGTACTTTCTTTAATTTTAGCACTTTATCCTCATGGCTTTTGACAACATAGCCAGGAAGTTGTTGGATGTAAATTTCCTCCTCTAAGTTTCCATTGAGAAAGGTTGACTTAACATCTATTTGGTGAATTTTTCATCCATTTTATGCAGCAACAGAGATTGAACCCTTTTGCCACTAGTTTTGCTTTGTCTCACCACTTCTCCAGCTTCATCTTTCTTAACTTTGAACACCCATTTCACACCAATTGGTTTATGAGCAGTTGGAAGTGCAGTTAATTCCATGTCTTGTTCTTTTCAATTGGTTGGATCTCCTCTTCTATGGCTCTTCTCAATTTTTCATCTTTCATGGCTTCTTCAGCATTAATAGGCTCATTATCAATAAGATGACAGTAAAGAGTTAATTCTTTATTGAGGTTTCTTATGTCATCATATAGATCTTCAATATGTTGAAATTATCTTGGCCTTCGTTTAGGAATGTTACTCTGAGCTACTTATTGTCTAGGAGATATATTTGTAATATAGTTATCTGTCATCAGTAGTGTGAATGATTCCTCTAGATCATGATCATTATTTTCATCCATGTTAAATGGATAAAATCTATCTCGATAATTACATCTTTGCTGATGATAATTCTTTTAGAATCTGGATCAAACATCTTATATCCTTCGGAATGCTCAGAATATCCCACGAATAAGTACTTCTTGCTTTTATCAAGTATCCGTCTTTCCCCATCTGGAATGTGTATATGTACAACACTTTCGAATACACGCAGATGAGAAATGCTTGACTTTCTCCCACTCCATGCTTTCTGCGGTGTTTGAGTTGGGGACCGATTTAAGATGTATATCGTACAATCAATTGCTTCTGCCCATAGCTCCTTGGGCAAATTTTTGTTCTTCAATATGCTTCTAACCATATTCAGCACCGTTCTATTTTTCTTTTCTATGACATCATTTTACTGGGGAGATCTAGGAACTAACAAAAAATGTCAAATTTTGTGTTGCTCACAAAATTGTTTGAATTCATTTGATGTGAATTCACCTCCTCTATCAAACCGTAAGGCTTTGATGTAAAGATCACTTTCTTTCTCAATGAGTGCTTTAATTTTTTTGAACGCTCCAAAAACTTCTGATTTCTCCTTTAAAAAATACACCCAAGTATTTCTGATGTAATTATTAATAAAAAGAAAAAAATATTTATTATTTTCCAATGGCATTGGAGTCATTGGTCCATAAACATCAGCATAAATAAGCTTAAGTAGCGCCTTTGCTTTAGACATTGACTCCTTTGGGAAACTGATTTTGGACTGTTTTCCAATAAGATATCCTTCACAAAATTGATGTGGTTTATCAATAAGGGGTAAATTATAAACCATCTTCTTTTGACTCAGTAGCTTTAACCCTCCAAAGTTTAAATGTCCAAACCTTAGATGCAAAAGCCAATAAGAATCCTTCACACAAGCTTTTAAACATTTGGCCACGTCTGTCTGGATGTTGAGAGTAAACATCCTGTTCTTTGACATCGGTACACTTGCTAACACCTTCTTCTTCTCATTTAACAACAACAACTTTCGGTTTGCCATGTAAACTTGGTAATTTTTCTTTAGTAGTTGTCCCAAACTTAGAATGTTACTTTTTAAGCTTGGAACATAATAAATATCACTAATGAATTAGTGTTCGCCATTCTTTAATCGAATGAGAATGCTTCATTTGCCTTGAATGAGAATCTTTGATAAATCTCCAAATACAACATTACCACGAACAGATTCGTCGAGTTTCATAAACTTTTCCTTGTCTCCAAACATATGATTACTTGCACAATTGTCAAGATACTACATGTTGGATTCTTGTCTTTGTTCACCTTTATATGTTAATAACACTGTGCCTGTTACTTCCTCCTCATCTTGGATGTTGTTAGTTATTCCTTCACCTACTTTGGCAGACTCTAACATTCTGATGCATAGTGTTCATATTTAGAGCAGTTATAACACTGTATATTGAACTTGTCATATCCGTCATTTTGCCTTTAATTTCCTCTTCCATGTTCACGTCTATGTCCACGGCCTCTGCCTCTTATGAACTAAGTGTTTCCATCACTGTTTTCACCTCTTCCGGGTTGCTGACTTCTTCCACGTCCTTTTCCTCTTTCATTTCCTCCTCGTCCTCTGCCGCGTCCTCTAGTGGAACTAGTTTCTTCTCCTCGACTGCTTTTTTTTTCTTTGAATGAAGTCTTTGTTGTTAAGACTTGTTCTACATATTCTTCCTTTTGCTTATTTAATTTTTCTTTGCATGCTTGCAAGGATCCAACAACTTCATCTACGGTCAAAGTACTGATGTCTTTGGATTCTTCCATCGCCACCATAATATATGCAAATTTTGGTAGAAGAGGTTGCAAAATTTTCTCCACAATTTTTGATTCTTCTATTTTTTTTCTCCAAACTGTTGCATTTGATTTACGACAGATTTTACTCGCAAGGAGTAGTCAATTATTGATTCTTTCTCCTTCATTTTCATCATCTCAAATTTGCCTCTCAGCATGAAGAGAAACTTGTAAAATTCCCCATGCCTATTTCGATGTGGTTGCTTTTGCTACTTTCTCAAACATAACATCATCTAATCCTTGATGGATTAGTGTTAAAGCTTTTTTATCTAGTCTGTGATTTTTTTGCAGACTATCCTTCTCTGCTAGAGTTAACGATGCCTCATCTACGAGAGTCACATAGCCTTTTCAACAATATCCTAAATATCTTGGGAGCCAAGTAACGTCTTCATTCGGATGCACCAACTTTCATAATTAGTTTTGGTGAGCTGAGGGAAGTGGAAGGAGATGTTGGAATAGTTGTTCATATTGGTAGAGGATTTCTTAAGAAGTAGGCTCTGATACCACTTTGTTGAATATTGAAAAGGGATGTGGGAGAGTACTGTTGTGCTAATATTAAAAAATAATTTTACAAGAAAAGAAATTACAACATATATACCAAATACTTTTTCTTTCTTTTCCTCACTCTTACTCACATTTCACTCCACACATGCATAAACTAAACAACCCAAATCACCTATTTACACTAATCTTAAGAGGGCTGTGGAAGCTTGGAGAAGCTTTATCCAACTCATTGCCAACTTGATAACCATCATTAAGTTGGACAAATTACCAACTCATTCTTAGCCCATATCCAACTCAACCTTATCAAAATACAACTTATATTTAGCTTGAAGAGAAATCTAGAGAAAGAATTCTCTAGAGTTACTTAGCCAAATTGAATGCAAACACTTCTTTACAACTGATTCCTAGATTACTTATTCAAATTGGATACTACCTCTATAAATTACTTAATCAATTTGACTACTAACTCTATAAATTACTTAATCAATTTAATTTATCCTTGCATAAAAAGTTAAAATATTTAGTAATTTAAAATTTTACACTAATCCTATACACATCAGAAGAGTTATAAGACACTAATCCTGACAAATATAAGCCTCACAAGTGTATTTTGTATTCCCAATGCTAATTTAAGTTTTACCCTAATCCTATACGCATTAAATGAGTTATAAGAAACTAATCCTCACAAATACTACCTCTGTTTTCATGAGATGTTTACATTTCCGTTTTTGGGTGTTTTTTTGAGTTGTTTACATTTCCATTTATAGTAAATTTTGTAATTGTTTATTATTATTATTTTATTGGTATTTATGAAAAAGTAAGTTTTTTAAAAGGTTAGTAATTGTTTATTATTATTTCTGTATTGGTATTGGTGAAAAGTGGGTTTGTATTGGTATTGGTGAAATAGTGAATGTAAAGAAATGAAAAAAACAGAGGTAGTATAAGCCTTATAAATATATTCTGTATTCCCAATGCTAATACTCTTCTTGTGCTATTTGTATAGTTTCTCTGATTCATATCCAAACACTACCAAAGCTATAGGAAACTGCAAAATATCAAATTAATTATATCTTACCAACAAAAGGAATCAACACCAATCTTATATTATGTTACATATAAATATGAATAATATATTAAGAAGTACCTGCAAGAAAAATAAAAGGTTTTGCTTACATTGATTATCTAAATCCAAAATCCAAATGACAAATTATGAATTAAATCACTTATTCTTCAATCCTAGACCGAAATAACAAATTAAAGATCAAAACCCCAATTCACTTCAACCAAGACTGTAAATTTCACCAAGAAAAAACATATAAAAAAAAAACCCCTTATCTTGACAAACCCCAACAACCATGCCAAAAAACACATCAAACAGGAAAATTACAAAATCTGAAAAAAGAAAGAAAAATCGTTACATATTTGAAAAAAATCGATAACGATCCTCCTCCATTGCCATCACTGCTGCTGTATCTTCCTCGATATCTTCCACCACCTCCTACAAATCATATTAAACAATTACAGCATAACAATAAATACTTGTAGACATACACTTAAAATATGAAAACAAATATAATTAAAGAAAAATAGCAATTGGAACCTCAGGAACTAAACATACATGAAAGGGATGATGATGATGCAAACAAGTTGGCTGAACTGCTACTGCCTAAAATGCTTTTAGAACTTCTCAACCATTCTGTAGCTAATGTGGGTTCACTTCTTTCCATAAGTAGCAATGCTAAACATTATTAGATTCAAAGAGAAAAATAATACTTCTCTCACCTTTTTCGCCATGTCTCTCTTATCGGAATTATAGTCATCCTAAACAAAGTCGCTACCTTCTACCCCCAACCCCTGTTCTTCTTCCAAGGAAACACCAAACATACTAGTCTAGTAACAACAAATATTAAGGTCAACAAGTGGAAATTAAACAACACCTAATGGAGCTCCTTAAGTGTTTGGCAGATTACTTGCATGTTTGATAGATTGGTTGTTCCATTTGACAATAATAAGCCCTAAGTACAACAAATTGAATTGAAACTAGTGGATTGTCAAGTTATTTGAAGCCCAAAACAATAACAACAACAACAATGGCAACAACAATAAGATGTGAGACTTCAAACAAAACGGATTGGAATGCAACCAAAATCAGTGTCTCTATTTTCTATGCCTCACTATTTAATTAAAAATGGATTTGCAGATGATAAACTAAAAAAGATCAATAGACACTCATCTCTAAAGGAAATCAACTATATGAAAAGGCCCAACAAAAATTACGCCCAAAAGGAAATAACACCAACTATTCTTCTACACATAACACCATCAATCAATAGTTGAGTTTCATTGAACCCTAAAGAAACAATAAAATTAAAGTGCGAACAATTAATCCAAATTATAAGAAAAATAATACCATGTTTGTTTCACCTCATCTACCACCTTTTTCTGTAGGTAATGGCAATACCAACATATTATGTAGTATTTACCTTTTCCAATGTTATTAGGTATTATTGCGATACTACTTTTCCAATGATGATTATGATGCTAATTCTGATAACATATATTCGTTTTATAGTTGAACGAAAGTATTATCATTAAAAATTAGGTTTTTTTTTTTAAAAAAAAATTGATAAAAAATAGTTTAGAATTGGATTTCTTTTGGTTTTAAAAATTGGATTAATTGAATTGTTAAACAATAACAAGGCTGTAAAAATATAAAAAAAATAATATGTTTTTAACACTATATTTTTATTTTTGTTAATATTTTTAATTAAAAAGTATAAATTTGATAATCAATTTTGAAAATTTCAGGAATTTTTGTAAATTAAGGATATATTTACTATGCTGAAATTTGCGCAACTAGAAAACAAATTTCAAGTCCCTTATTTAGTGTAATGCAATAAGATTTGAGTGATTTATACCTTAAGGATCACCCTTTTGTTATGAAATTATTCATCAATCCTTAATGTATATTAAGATTGTACATGAGTATTTAATTATGTGTTTATTATTTAAGTTTGAAATTGAAAAATTATTATATTAATTATATAAATGTATAATTAATTAATAAAATAAATAATAAATTAAAATATTACCAATAGCAGTTTCTGTTAGTAATGTATAGTAGAATGAAGGCTTTGTTTTGAACGTGGTTTCACTGTCCTTAAGGAAATTTTGCCCCCACTATGTTGCTGCTGGGTTAATGGCAATTTCCTCCAGGATATTCAAAACAATCAGAATTTACAAACAGCAAAATCTGTAAATACTCCCAAGAACAAGTTTGAGAATATTGTTTAATTGCAGAAAGAAGAGAA
This sequence comes from Croton laevigatus, assembly GCA_949640765.1. Lineage (NCBI taxonomy): Eukaryota > Viridiplantae > Streptophyta > Magnoliopsida > Malpighiales > Euphorbiaceae > Croton > Croton laevigatus. The sequence goes on along the minus strand of CATIWJ010245392.1, from coordinate 14,277 downwards.
AGAGAATGTAAAACTGATTATTCAAAACTGCAGAAGATGTAGTTATTTATAATACATGAAACACCTCTTCAAGATAGAATAACCGTTCATTAAGAAATATTATATCCGTTAATACATAACCGTTACATAACCGTTTATTAAGAAAGGTTATATCAGTTAAGAAGGCACCTGTTAAGGCATAGAACTTTCTCTTCTCTTTTTAATGTGAGACAATAAAACTAACTTTCTCCATCATATCACTAACTATTTCTAACAGTTTCATATTTTTAGTCTCAAAAATTGAAATTTATATTCAAAATAAAAACTAATTATAATTTAATAATCATATGCTTATTCATATAATAAATACGAAATTAATCCTTTATTGGTGAAAATAAAAATATACAAACACATTTAAACAAAAAAAACATATTTTCTACATTATTATAATAAATTATAAAATTATAAATTTTCAAGAATTATATAATTAAAATAATAAAAAATATAACAATAAAGAATGGGTACCGAAACAAAACAAAATTAGTCCTTCATTTTATTTTTTGTTTTACTAATCTTTGGGGGAAAATAAATATCCTTTCCATATATGGTTTAGATTTCTTTTCTAAACGTTTTGAGTCTCCAAATCCAATAATAATAATAATTATAATAATAATATATTAGTGTCTATAAAAACAAAATCCCTCAACTTCTGAGTTCCAAAAGAAAATCTAGGAAGAATATTGGAACCCGTGAAACATCTCTGTTGAGTTTCAATTGCCAGTTCTGTAAGCTTCCTCTCTTTATTTATGTTTTAGATTATACTCTTATTTAATTTTGAATTTTTTTTTCTGGTTTTCTGAAACGAAATTTCAGTTCTTGATGCATTGTTGTTATTCTTGTTTTCCGTAACAAAATATCTTTTTGTTGTTTGAACATGTACGAACAATTCATATTTAGATTGATTTCCCCATTATTTAGATTTGTATTATGTTTGAAACATAAATCGTTATATATGGTGCATAACACAGAGCTTCATGATGATTTGTTGAGAGCTTCAAGATGATTTGCTAATTTCATAATCTGAATTAGTTTCAGTTTAGTTGAATGTATCAAACAATGAGAGAATGGGCAGATCTTCATGATGATTTGCTTCGAGCTATTGAGGAGCGTTTGATATCGTGTGCCGACAAGGTTCGATTTTCTTGTGTATGCAAGTCATGGCGGTGTGTCCCGCACAGCCAAGTTCAACTTCCCTGCTTATTGGCGCCCGCCGAGAGCATTAGCCAGGCTTCACATGAATTATTTGACATCTTGGAAGAAAGAACTTATTATCTTGACCTGCAAAAGGTCCACGGGAAGTTGTTTCGAGGATCATCCTACGGTTGGGTGGCTACTGTCGAGGTTAATCCTGCTATTTATCTAATTAATCCTCTCACTCGAGTTCAAATTCAACTCCCCCCAAGATCTAAGTTTCCTGACGTTCAGCATTATGATTCTACTAATCTTGGAGAAGAGTATGTCATTTGGAATAAGATGCGCCAAAGTTCTTATAGTATTCCTTCAACGCACGTACGAACTTTTTTGTCACAAAAGATTTTTTTGTCATCGCCGCCTAAATTAAGTGATGATATTGATTATCTGGCGGTGGCCATGTATGGTGAATATTCAAGACTAGCTTATTGTAAGTACGGAGATGATAAGTGGACTTCCCTTGGAGATGAGTCATATTTTGATATGATATTCTATAAAGGGCAGCTATATGGTTTAGGTTATAGATGCCAACTCCGGATTATTGAGATAGGACCTTCACCAAAGGTGACAGAAATAACGGATAAAAAACCTGAGCCTGATCTTATTGCCGAAAATATGTATCTGGCGGAGTCTTCTGTTGGGCTTTTGATGGTCGCACGTCATGCCTTTTTCAAATTTAAAGATGACACTCATGTAGAATTGTTATACAACACTTTGGAGTTCGAGGTATTTAAATTCGATTTTGGTCGTTCCGAATGGCAAAAGGTGACAAATATAGGTGATAATGTATTGTTTCTTGGATTCAGTTATTCGACATCAATCTCATCTTTCAATTTTCCCCAACTTAAGAACAAAATATATTTCACTGATGACATTTTAGGCGGACACCAAGAGGGAATTCGAGGAGGTTACGACATTGGTGTATTTGACTTGGAAAGCAAAAGAATTGAGAAACTTCCAGGATTCAAATGTGACCCAGATCTTGTTTGGCCGTCACCGATATGGGTTATTCCAAGTCCAAATAGCTAAGTTTATGAGTTCTGCATATTCAATTGTTTGCAGAATCATCAGTAATCCATTTTCTTTTATATTCTTGTGACATTTTGTTTGATGTCACTAATTATTCATCTTCGGATTCACCCAAGTAATTTCGCTTTTTATGATAATCGGAAGCTATGTATTTTATGAGAAATAACTTAAGGGAAAAATACAATTTTGTCACTGTCAATTTTTTTATATTTATATTGAACTAATTTGTCACTATATTTTAGAAAATTATACTATTTTGTCAATTTTTTATGAAGAAGATAACGAAAATTAACAAGTCACGTTTCATTTAAATAGTTTATTTGTCTTGATTATAAATATGATATTAGTTTAGAATGAAATAACACTTTCTCGTTAAAATAGCTAAAAAATCAATCGGTCAATCGAACGATTTTTTTTTTGGCAAATATGTGTTATTTCAAGAACAAATAATGTCATATTTGTAGTCAGAGCAAAGAAAATATTCTGATGAGATATAACTTGTTAGTTTCCGTCACTGTTTTCTGCAAGAAATGACAAAAATAATATAATTTTTTTAAAAAATTGGAAAAAATGGACTATTATGTAAAAAAATAAATTAATTCAATTTCTAAAAACATAGGAATAAATTTGTACTTTTCCCTTAAATTAATAGTATGTTGATAAATCTTTGTGGCAATTAATATATTACCTCCGTTTTCAATTGTACGAAACTTGTAGCTGAAGGGTGGTTTTCAAAATGTTGAGACTTTTAGTATTTGTGGGTGTATTTGGACAATTTTAGATCTTGTCTTTTAGTGTAGGGGGGGAGATTTGGATTTTAGTACATGTGAGGTCTACTTTTTATATTGATTTGATGTGAGTTAGTGGTGAAAAATATGTAAGGTCCGCTTTTAAAATTAAATGGATATGAGTTGTTAGGGTAGAATTGAAAGAACATTATGTAGAAAAAGAAGGATGAATAGTGTAAAGTCTCAAACAATTCAAAACAAATGTAGTATATTTTTTTGTTCCTAGATAGAGTCGTAACAAACTCAACTGGAAATGGGCTCGATTTATTAAATGAGAGGAAAAATGAAGTCCAATTTATTAAAGTAAAGGACAAATGATAATCTATTAGGACATGGATTCGATCTTAGGTTATTTGCCTAATTCGTTAAAAGAAAGGACAAATGAAGGGAAAAAAAAAACTACGAGGAGATTGATTTGATCCTAGGTTATTTGGGACAAAAAAAAAAAAATACATATTTTCCATCAAACCATTACCTACTTGAAGCCATATATATATATATTTTTAAAAATATATGGAGCTAGTGAACCCTTTGAACCTAACGTGTCTAAGTTAATGTTCCTAGAACTACTAATTACTATACTAATCTTATAATAAGCGATGTGCAATACCATATCATCTGTTTAGTTTTTATTTTGAAAATATTTTTATGATGCATGAAAACTATCATCAATATAATAACAATGGCCAAATACACAATTTCACATATGAACTTCGCACGTTTTCCCTAGTATAATCTCCAACTTTTCAAATGACCTACTGGACACTCCAACTTTTAATTCCTTAAATAAATACACACTATAGCTGATAGACCCAAATGCGTGGTTTTCACACACACTACCATATTGGGTCACTGCAAATAGTCGTCGTAATACCCAAGAATAGCTAGAGAATCTACAAACTCAACATCACCAGATTCTTATAGCTACAAGGAGTCCAAAAATATAAACAATATCAGTTGAATCAACACAGAATCACCAGAATATACATAATCCTCACATATTTTTTGACGGAAAACCAAATCGAAGAAATCAATCCCTAATCATACCAATATATACATAGAATTGAAGCTTAGGAGGTAAGGAATTGATTGGTACCAAAATTGGAGACAAAGAAAGGCTGAAAGGCATCGGAAAACATGTCGGAAAATTTCGAGACCCATGAAACTCGAATACCTGACCCGACTTTCCCTTCTTCTCAGCTATATATTGTGGACAATAATGGTACCATCAGATTTATCATAACGAGACAATTTGAATAGTGGCCATATCTTGTCGATAAGAGCTCTACAACGCCGGCCATTTTTGGGTCTTTCTCACGCTCGTTTTGGCGATTGAAACCACGCGCCTCATTGCCAACATGGACATGCATGTATTTATTTAAGGAATTTAAAGTTGGAAATTATAATAGGTCATTTATAAATTTGGATATTTCACTAGAAAAAACTTACCAAGTTCAGATGTGAAATTATGTATTTGGTCTAATAACAATACACACTTTTTTTTACTAATTAAAAAATATCTCCTAAAAAAACAAAAAGAATAGAATTTTGCGAGCACCTACAATAGTATCAACTTTTTACTTGAAATCCAACTTCAAGTTGCACATTCTTTTTCTTTTTTTTGTTATAAGAGAAAAAATTACCTTACATAAAATTATAAAGATACAATTACATTTATGAATATATCAAACAATGGAAAATAAATAAGTTAACCATCAACTATTTAAATTAAATGGAGTTACTGCAATAATATTGAAAACAATGTTTACTAGTTCAATTCCTTATTATTCAATATGGTTGAAAAAAAAAGACAATTTCAATTTCATGCACTGAAATAATATTTGTCAATTAATTTTAGACCTGGTATACAAATTAACAACTAACGTTTGAGTGTTTTTCCAAATGGATATCTAACATTTGCATGTACACAAATTAACACCTCACTTTTGTATTTTTGCACAAATCAACACCTCGTTTGCCAAAGCATCATTTAGGGACCAAATTATAATTTTTAAATAAGCATCAATTGTGTAATTTACAACACTCAAAATCTTATTTTCTAATTCTGGCATCGATCAAAGAAAATAAGTAGCAATTGAAGTACTCGACGAGTCTAATCTAATAATGGTCTTATTTTCCCCGTTTGGTGATTGAAAAGGCTCGAAAAATGGATTAAAATAGTTCAGTTACCAAAATTTGCGAAGAGTTTTCACGACTTTTCTGTCACCGAACAGGGAAAATAAGACCATAATTAGATTGGGGCTCGTCGAGTACTTCAACTTCAAGTACTCATTTGCTTCGATCAATGCTGAAATCGAAAAGTGTGATTTTGGATATGATAAATTACACAATTGATGTTTGTCTAAAAATTACAATTTGGTCCCTAAATGGTGTTACGGCAAACAAGTTGTTAATCTATGAAAAATATAAACGTGAGGTATTAATTAATGCACACATAAACGTTAAGAATCCATTCGGGGAAAAACCTAAACATTAGGTATTAACTTGTATAGTAGGCCATTAATTTCAAGAATTAATGTTTTGGATGTGCGAAATTAATAGATAGTTTTCATAATATTTTAACGTCCCACATATTAAAAACTTGATAAAATTTGATTATGTTAGAAAAGAAATCTCCAATCAACTGGATAATCAATTTTTATGGTTATGTTCTTAGGTTCCTTTTTCATTTCTTCTTTGTACTACGTAGCTCATTCCAAGTACCATATAAATTTGATATGGACAGTTTGATTATTTATGCATATCATTTTATGTGGATTTACTGGTTGGTGCTTATTTATTTGATACTTTCGTGGTTTGGTTCAGTTTGAAGGATTTAGATGAATCAAATCAATGATGACAATTTATTAAAAATAGATTTCATCCAAACCATGAAACTAGAATTTATAGGTATGGTTTAAAATGTAGTTCTATTATTACAAAAGAAATAAGTTTGACTTTAATAAAGGCTTTGGTTAAACATGTAGTGGTGGCAGGTTTAAGCCTCACTTCATGCAATAAAAATTCATATTCTCTTTGAGTGGATAAGTTTAGGGTGCATGTATAAAAATGCCTATGTCAAATAATAATAATAATAATACTCTAAAAGTAGAAATAAAAAAACACATACACACACAAGACTTATAAATAAACCCTTAATAAGATATTTTTAATAGAATTATTCATTTAACAAACTTTATTAGAAGATTTATTTTAGGGAAAATTAGTAGAATAACACGTATTCTACTTTGGCTTTAATAGGATAGCACTTTCTTTCAAATATTAATCAAATAGTACTTTTGGCTAAACACGTCTACATATTGTTTTAAATTTCAAAACTACCTTCCTTGTTAAATATTTATTTAATTTAATTAACTAACCTGAAATTAAAAATAAAAATATGTCAATATCTGTTAATATAATTTAGAATTTTTCCAAACTTCACTAATATCTGTCAATATAATTTAGAATTTTTCCAAACTTCACTAGGGGCTAGAAAATTGGTCGACGTCATAGCTAGGTGGTTTCCGGCGACCTTCACCAGAAAATTAAATCAGTATTTGTCAATATAATTAAAAAAATGAAAATTTATCAATATAATTTAAATTAATATTTATCAAAATATTTCAATATAATTCAATATAAATTATTATAACTCAATATAAATTAGCATATATCCAAAAATACTAATAAATAAATCTCAATATAAATAAAAAAAATCAATAAACATCAGTAACAATCTGTAATAATCAACATCAATCAATATCAATAAGAATTAATAATAATCTATAACTATCAATAATTGTCAATTAAAATTTATTTACAGGTTATCTTGATCTTCTTCGTAATATGGAAATTCTAGTTGCTGTCACTGTCTCCAGAAATTTTCATCGGTCATGAAACATAATAAATCATATTTTATCAGAAAGCTCTTAACTTGTAGATTTCAAATATGGTTTAATTCTTTGTGACTCCACCGTATGTAGCGGAAAAAATATAAAATCAATCCATTTCTCTCTAATAAAGTGCTATTTTCCTAATTATAAAATTTATGTATCAATTTTTTAATTAAAAAGTACAAAGTGCATCATTTTATATAATTAAAATGAAGTATGAGATGTTAAATGGGATTTGGCCCGACAGATTGGCCCAATTAACCAAAAAAATCTTAGAGTTAGATTCATACTTTTCTTGATCCGTTTAAATTAAACTGAAAATAGCCCAAACTATTTAGCTCGAAACCCGTTAGGGCTAGCCCGAAAACTGTTCAACCTACATAATTAAATTCAAAGTTTTATTAATATTATATTAATAAAAAATTGATAATTGATAAACGATGTGGTACTTCTGTTTTTACCTCTTTACTTTCTTATTTTTTTTCTTATATTATCTTATGGCTGGCTGTATTTAAAGTTTTTATACTTTTATTATGAATGCATACAGGACTTAGAAAAATGCAATGTTGACGTAATCAGTAGTGATTAACTTTTGTCGCAAATTTTTTGGCCTTAAAAAGTTGGATTAATTTATGAATATCTAATGCGAATTAAAGTGCATATTTTCTTATGCACGCATAATTTTTTAATTTATGAATATTTTAGTGCAACTTTTTTATAAATATTTTAACTATGCTTTAGTGTAAATTTTTTACTATATATGAATGTTTTAGCTCAAATTTTCTTTTGATTTTTAGTGCATATTTTAAGTTATGAATAATTTAATTCAAATTGCCATACTTCTTTTTCGAATATAAAAAAAATATAAGAAGTTTATCTATAAAATAAACTTTATCCAATTCAAAGCTTGAGTTCTTGTTTTATCAGTTAAAAATAGCTCATAAGGATTATGCTTAATTCAAAATTTTATGTATTTTGACTTGTAATCGATAGTGGCCCGTTTAAACCGAGGTCTGATAAAGTTAGGGTTAGATTCATAATATTGTCGGCCCGTTTAAATTAAACCGAAAATAAACCGAACTGTTTAAACCGAAGCCTGTCAGAGCCAACTCAAAACCATCAGAATGTTCAAACTACACTGGCCGACAATGTATGATGGAAAAAAATAATAATAATAACTGAATCTTTCCCAATTAACATTTGTTAACGGTGTCTTTTTCTTGGAACAATTATAAACCTTTTTTTATTATATAACATTGGATTGTGTTGTTTTAGTATCCAAAAATATCTTCTTTTTTTTTTTTTAAACGAAGTATCCAAAAATATCTTATTGTAAAAGAAAAGTATCCAAAAATATCTTAAGCAAAAGGCCTTTGATTGTAGCAATCCAAGTAATCTCCTGTACTCACTCCTAGCATCTCACAATATCTTCTATAAAACCCAATTCTGTCTGCCACATTATCATTAGCACCTTTTCCACACTCAACTCCACCGTTTATTATATTTGTGATCACACCATAGCCTGGGAATCTATTAGGTAATCTATCAGCATCGGACGGTGTCCATTGTCCGATTATAACACTGTGGCTTGATGGCTTGTTTGCTTGTGGGGTCATCCAAAACCATATCGCTGTTTTAAATGATATGACTGCGTTGGTTGCTACGAAATCCGGATTCTTTATGAGATCCTCATGAAGAGCTCCACCCGCTAGACCGTAGTTGTAGTTGCTGTAAGCACGAGTCAACACTCAAAGTCAAAATAAGTTTACGACCAATGTAAATTCAAAATTAATAAGGACTACCTCGTATTTTATGATTCTTTACATTTCTGTTTTTGGGTGTATTTTTTAGTTTTTTATATTTCTATTTATGGTAAGTTTTGTAATTGTTTATTATTATTTTTTATTGGTATTAGTGAAAAAGTAAGTTTTTAAAAAATTAGTAATTGTTTATTATTATTTCTGTCTTGGTACTAGTGAAAAGCTGATTTGTGTTGGTATTGATGAAAAGTAAATGTAAAGAATCATAAAATACAGAGGTAGTAAGTAATTTAAAAAAATATTTGTTTATTCATAATAGTAAAGGTGCTTCAAATTACGAGTTCAGAATATAAAAAATTCGCTCCATTACATTGTAACTATAAACAATCTAAATTTATCAATTTTTTTGAATATTTCTAAATTTATTATTTCATTTTTAATTATTATTTAGATTTAATTTCGTCCACCCTAAATTGGTTCTACTCCTACATTTGAAATGGAAAATTTTGATTTATAATAGATTATTCACTAATACTAAATTGATTGTTCGATAATAATTACTCAAGAAAATGAGAAATGTAACTCACTGAGTGAGTTGAATCGGTCCTCTTCCATAATATTGTATACCAGCAGGGCATGGCCATTCATTTGATGTACAATAAGGTTTACGAGTATTTTCATTTTCCCTAAGAAAGCAATATCCCCAAGCATATGGTCCATCTGGTGCCTGAGGCGATCCTCCTGCACAAAAGATAGCTTTTCAAATATTTAGGTAACATTTTATAAAATACTAACTCTTCAGCTTTTTGTAAATAGCTAACAGCTAATCACTACTTATGCAGAAGACACTAAAACTGTCTATCATATTTCAGATTAAGAGATCCAAAAATAGAAAGAAAAGTAAATTAGCTAACCTGTAGTTTCATGAGAGGTTTGAGCCAAGAAAGCAGCAAGTTCTCTTTTACGAGTGTCAAGATCTCCTGAGGTGCCAAAACCATTAAAAGAATTCGCAGCATTAATAAAAGCATCATAAGTATAGAAACCATTATTGGGGCATCTTCCATCATTTCGATACTTAAGCATTTGATCGAAAAGAGCTCCGGTAATTATGCTTCAAACACCATTGCCAGTGAGAGGATTTGTTGGTGTTGGTGTTGGTGTTGTTGGGGAAGAAGAACACTGGCTTTGGCAATTTCCAGCACCACAATAATCAGGTGTATTGCCACATCAACCATATTGGCTACAACATAACCCATTTGGACATTGAGCATTATTAGCTTGTCTTCCACATTGTTCTGCAGAAGTTTCAAGCAAGAACAAAGCGAATGTGAAGATAATAAATATGGAGGACTTCATTTTTTCAGTTTGGTAATGAGAAAAATAAAAATGCAAATACTTATATAAAACTCCGTCCGTCCCACACGAATAAGTGTCTAAGTGTCTTAAGTTTCACTTTCACAAGTATTAAGAAATTGTAGTTATTATATTGGGAATATAAAATTTATTTATTGAATGACTAATATTAACTCCGTATTTTTCATTTCTTTATATTTTCCTTTTTTGGTATATTTTTCAATTCATTACATTTCCATTTATAATAAATTTTATAATTGTTTATTATTATTTTTTATTGGTATTAGTCAAAAAAATAAATTTTTTAAAGGGTTAGTAATTGTTTATTATTATTCCTGTCTTTGTATTGGTAAAAAGCTGATTTTGTTAGTATTGATAAAAAAATGAATATAAAGAAATGAAAAAAACGGAAATAGTATATTTTTCAATTAAATAGTATATTTTTCATTTAAATGTTTATTTAAATTTCAAAATCCACTATTTATTATTATTTTAAGAGTATAAAAGGAAAATTACCAATTATTTTTATTATAATTAAAAAATAAGAAATTTATTATGAAATGAAAAAAAAAATCTGAAATATATGATTTGGATATGCTTTTCATTCAAAATTGGAGGCTCATTTATTATTTCAACCTCGTGTTGGTATTTTTTCTTTCTTGAAAAATAAAATATTGATAATAACGTGTCGTGTGGCTTTAGCATTTCCTTCCATTGAAATTTCAGTATGTTTTGACTAGTTGAGAAGAATCTTCGATGGATATTGGAAGAATTAGAGAATTTTTTTTTTTTTTTTAAAGGAGAAAAATTAGTGAAGTTGGTTGTTAAGTATTTGTAAATTTTTTTTTTTTTTTTTTTTTTTTTGAGGAAGGTTTTTGTAATTTCAAGAATTAGTTAATAGATAGATTTACCTTTATTTTAGTGAAAATCAGAATTTTTATTTTGATAGAAGTGAAAATCATAAAAATTGGATTATTGAGAGCAGACTTGTTAAAGAAAAAAAAAATAGATTGAAAAATAAAAAAAAAAGGATGTGCGGATTCTATCTTGAACGAATCCGTCACGAATCTCTCTTGTTTTAGATCATTTGCGAGAAGGTATTTCGGTGGCGGCGTTTCATTTTTAGATCACGTGATTTGAAGTCCTTCCTGTCATCCAACGTCGCCTTTGAAGATGCCAAAAGTCTCGCTAGTGTCTAGGCTATCAATCGGCACCTTCCGTACGTCAGTCGGTTGCAAGTGGCGGAGATGCGGCAGCCAAGGTTGGCAGCGCTGGAGTTGCAGACGAGAAGCAAAGGTTAATGGGTTAATGGTAACTTTTTAACATATATGAAACCAATCATATATCCGTTCAACTATATATATTTTATAAGGAAGAAGCCACTAATGAGTCTAAATATCGATCTCTTTTTATAGACTTTCATAGTATGGAGAAATCGAATTTAAAACTTTTCATTTTAGAAAATGTTATTTCTAGAGCAATATTTGTTAATGTCAGAGCAAATAATAAAAAAATAAAATGGTAATTACTCTGGCATTAACAAATATTGCTATAGAAATAACAACTTACTTCATTTTTTACCATCTTTATGGAGTATACTTAAATCAATAAGGTTAATATTTGATTGACAAATGAATTAAATATTAATACCTCCGTTTTCATGAGATGTTTATATTTCCGTTTTTGGGTGTTTTTTTGAGTTGTTTACATTTCTATTTATAGTAAGTTTTGTAATTGTTTATTATTATTTTTTTATTGGTATGGGTGAAAAAATAAATTTTTTAAAGGATTAGTAATTGTTTATTATTATTTCTGTATTGGTATTGGTAAAAAGTGGATTTGTATTGATATTGGTGAAATAATGAAGGTAAAGATATGAGAAAAACGGAGGTAGTAATAAAGCAATAAGACGGGGAGGCTTAGCCCAGTTGATTAATGTCCTGTCCTTTTTAGAACTAGGTTATGGATTTTATTCTCAATCTTTCCTCTTCTCCTTTCCCCTCCCTGCGTCCATGTTAAAAAAAATAAAGAACTAAAATAAACAAAAATTATAACACCTTGGATTAGAAAGTAAAAGACCAAATATATAATGACAAACAGTGAAATTTTTTTTTTGTACTGCATTTACATTGGAATGGTTTTCCAATACAAGCGGATCTGTATAATAATTTCATATCTGAAAATAAATAAATAAATAAAATTAATGCTTGTCTCTATATAACGCAATTAAGGTCAAATTGTCTACCCAATACGACAGGGCAAATTTAGTGGCAAAGACTGTGGCAGTCTACAGACTGTTCTTCCATTCCCCGCCTTACACGGCTGAAGAAAACACGCTCAGTTTACACGCCTACGCTACATGTGAAAACTGGTGTAGAACAGTTAGCCAACTCCAGCATGCAACACACACTTATTTCTCAAGAAATATCAAAAAACTTTTTATTGTTTTAATTGTAATTCTAAAGATTAGTTAAATTTAAAAATAATTACAATTGTAAGAAAAGCTATCTGAAATTTATCACTAATTAAAGTCATATGAGTGAATTAATGACCAGTTGGCTTAACGGAATGAGTAGCAGTGAGCACTATTTAGTATTTATCAAATACTGAAAATTTTTATCGAAATAATTCAGTTTCAGTTACCGAATATTATTACCCTCTAGTGAAATTCGGTAATTTGTTAATTAATATTTGATAATTCGGTATCCTGTAATCGGTAAATCGGTATTCAATAAATTGGTTATCGAATATTATTACTAAATAATGTTATTTGGATTATTCTTTCCATATATGATAAATGGATTAACAATATTTAAAGCACTTATATCTTAATATTTTATTTTTCTGTTGTGACAAAATATTAATAACCCAACGTGTCAAGAATGATAAATATTTTTGACAAATTAAAATTAATAATTTAACTTTTTATACATAAATTCAGCCATTGAATTTTCAAAGATATTAATTTGGGGTCTAATTTATGCAATAACTTTTGGAGTCTAATTTATGCAATAACTTAAAATTTATTGTTTATGTCTATAAATTTGGGAAAGACTTGGCTAGATACTCAGTGTTGTGTGACCCAGGCCCAATGACTCGGTAGCTGCCTGGTGTCAAGGGCGTATTGAGTCAATCCGGACAGTCCAAATATTTTATTTTTATTCTATTTTTATTTTAAAAATAAATAAATCTCTATAAAAATTATTACCATATAAAAATTCAAATATAACCAAATAATATTTTGAAGAAATAACCACATAATAATTAAACATCTAAAATTGGACATCCACACATTTCTTATGAATTGTTAAATCTAAATATTAAAGTTCAAATTAAAAATTTTCAAATACTCAAATCATAGTAAAAACTAATAACAATATTACTTATAAAACAAAATTATTATTCTTCGATTGGCCTATAAATCAATCAATCATCATTGTTAAAATCATATTTTGGAATACATATATTTTGTTATGAATGAAAGCAAACGTTATTTCAGAAAATAAAGAAAACAAAACACACTTTCTGGTAAAAGAAAAGTCATGTTTTTTGTCAAAGTACGAACAAAACAGTGCCGACCTGGTTTTTTTAAGACCTCGGATTTCTTCTATTTTATTGATCATTTAAGAAACCGGACCATAAGAAGTTCCTGAAATGTAAGAGCGCCATCACAATACAAGATTCCGTTGTCACAACGGACAAAAGTGCTGTCATGGCATTGTTCTAACGTTTTGAGCCAGAGAGCTATATAGGGCTATGAGGGCTAGCTTTTGGGTTGCAGTCCATCCGAGCAGACCGGGTCCAAAAAAATGTAGTTACCTTAAGAAAATAGCAGGTGATAGAAATTCTATACTTATGCATGATTTAGTCAGAATTGAAAATAAATGACTTAGTCAGAACTGAAAATAAAAAAAATAGTAACAAAATAAACAAAAATAAAAGTAGTCTAAAACAACTAATTATTGGCAAAGAAAAGTCATTTGTCACCGTAAGTATCTATTAGTGTTGTTCTTTATATTAAAAAAAAAAGGCATTTATTAATTATGAAATAAAAAAAATTAAACTATTTGCAAAAAGGTCCATGAAATTAGGCGGCCTTTCACAATAAGGGACCGAGAAATTTCATTCATGGTCCAACATTAAAATCTTGAATTAGTGAATGTAAAATTAAGTTTGACTTTTGTTAAAGAATTTATTTATTTATATTTTGTAAATGAATTT